>JABSTQ010005375.1:0-37251 GCA_013358835.2 Ixodes persulcatus
GACAGATCATCGTTGTCGTGTACGGCTCGTTTGAACTGTTGCCGAAATGGCTGCCACTCCAAAAGATCTCCCTTAAATGGCTGCAGCTGCAACCTCGGAAGCTTTACACCGCTTCGTCTCCTTTCGCCTATATCTTCGTTGTGGGAGCCAATTTCTGATGCTGCTGGGCGCGGCGGTTCATTTGAGCGAAGTTGCGTCGCTCGACTCGGAAGCAGACTCAAAACGAAAGTTTTCTGTTCTTCGTACTCCATCACTGACAGGTATTCTGCCTCAAGATCTCCATCCGCAATAAATGGTTCTAAATGATGAAAATAATCCTTGGAGTGCTTTTAGCATAAAATGTTTGCAATCTCTTAGCTTTGTTTGAACGTTGGAATGTCTGAGAATCGACTCGAAAGGTATACGTCGCGTTAAGGCCTAGGAGAAGTTGTTTCAGCCCTGCGTCACCGAATAACCATAGCAACTTTTAGAGAGGAAGCTCCTGCGATCTTTAACCTTTTGTGCTAATCGACGGTTCAACATTCGATCGCTTTTCTTTCTTTTTTGTGAGTGTGAAGTGCACACTTATTTTCAGCTAAGAGGATGACGTTTTATTGAGTGTAGAGATGTATAAATCGTTGCAGGCACCTGCTTCAAAGCTATTCGACTTGCAATAGGGTTTACGACGGTTGATCGAAAGCCAGTTCATCGAAGCACGTTTTAGAGAATGGGCACGTTTTATCGAAGCACGGTTTAGAGAAAGCAGAGCCTCAGTTTAGAGAAACACCGTTTATCGAAAAGGGGAGGCTTTTTAAAAAAAAGGCTTTCCTACTCCTCGCGTGTATCACTGGTGCGCGTGTTAAGCCATGCCCCCCGCTGCGCTCCCGACGCTTCGCGGCGGCAGTCTGCGGCGGCTCACTACAAAAATGTTAACTCACCTGATTTTCCCGTACACGCCGCTTCGCGGCGGGCGAATTCGCTAAAAGGAGGCTCATCGCCCTTTTCTCTAAACTGGATTCTCTATAAAGGCATTCGATAAACCGGGGTCGGTAAAACGGCGTTCGCTAAAACGAGCCTCTCTAAACCGCATGCCTCCGCTTGCTGCAATAAGAACATCTGTTTTGGTGTATGCATAGATTAACTGCACCTTTTTCGCTTTCGTGGGATTTATTGCAGCAATACTTTTCTTCATCAATAGTGCATTGTATTAGTCGGTCAATTATTTACTTGTTCTAATTACCTGGATAAGATGATTCAAATTTGTGTTCATCTCTTGCCTGAAGAGCAGTCTTGTTGAAAAACGTTGACCATTCCTTTCGGTCTCTTTAATAGACTTTTTTGAAAAAAGTGGGCTGCCTATACTTCGTATCATTGTAACTTGAAAAAGGGCAAACGCCACAGCCCCCTCGAGCCAATAAGAAAGACGGAGCGTAGGTGTGTGACAAATCTGTGCAAACGAGCACTCTGAAGGACATGTTGTCATGTGCCTCTCTCCAACTTGCATATTGGCTCACCGAGACTGTAGCCTTTGCCGTTTGCCAAATTGTGATGAAACGGATTACAGTATACTACTCTAATTACCCCAGGCTTTCATACTTTGGGCATTTGTTCGACAAGAATGTTATGTCCGCCATCACTGTGAACTCGGCTCAGCGCCTATTGGACTCGAATGCTGCATTAGCATTAGACGTGAACTGGGGCCCATTTGTGTGCTTTACGCCGAAAAAAAAATGGTTACAGTTGTGTTGCTTGATGGGGTTCTGCAAACGGTCTGTTATGTCATACGTATAGGAAGTTTCCTGCTATATAACAATGCATCAACAGATACTATTAAAATATATGCTCAGGGGTGTGTTTGTTTTTCCAATTAACAAGTTACAGCAGTGTGTTTTAATGTTATTATCATGTGTGTAGTTTTAAGTATCCTCTCAGTAATGCCTACGAAGGCCCCTGGAGGAAATAAATTAATAAATAACCTTTTCACATCACTGGAGTTGGTTTTCGGATGCGCCACATGATCAGGAGAAGTGAAACGAGTGCAGCCCCATGCAACAAGTCTGCCAGTCTGGTATGTCCCATTAATTAATATTGAAGGTCAGAGATGCAAGTGTCCTCAAAAGGACCTGTGCGTGTAGTGAACACACTTCTTGGTGTATAGCCTCTCAAGGCCCAAAGGCAAGCGAAAATATGTTTATCTGGTTAGTGTATCAAATATATTTATTTCCACTTGATTATATAATTATTAATTCTTATTAAATGGTTCCATAACGAGTTCTTTCTGCGACAGTCTCCTGTCAGGCGTTCAGTCGTAGTACCTGTGGACCTTGTTGTCGGATGACGCTCCTGGCACGTCGGTGTTCAGTTTGGTCGAGTAGCAACTTTGACCGACTGATGCCGTCTTGTAATCATACGTCATGTGCGGCCACTGACATCTGATGCACTGAAGCTGCAGGGCTGGCTTCTAATCCGCAAAATTTTCCTGGTAGTTTTCTGCATCAATGCAGCAAGCTTGGACATGTATTGGTTATGTGGCTGTGCCTTTTGCTGTACCGTTGACTTGATAGCTGGCAACAATGTTTCGTTGCTATCCAAGCCATTTCACTTCCATTTCGTAATGGAGATGTATTCTGCATCCCGCTACCACTGCAACTTGTGTAAGTATCGTGTTGCAAAGTGAAGTCCAGGTGATGCTTGCAGTCCACTTTTGAGAGCAACCAACCATTCTATTTCTTCAAGTCACTCAGCGGCATTCTCCCTCAAAGTTGGAAATTGTGTGCTTCGTGGCGTGGACAAAGATAATTAGTGTCAGCAAATTATAAGGTATTGTCCTTGGACGACAACCGACACCTGATCAACTGTCCTTGCATTGCTGCTCACCTGCTTTGTCGTGCTTACCTCCCGTCCAGATGATGTGGATCACGAGCTTCGGGGTAATGTCGGCACCAGTACAAAGACCGCCGAAGATAATCCTCAATCTTTCGCGGACGCTCGTCGAGACATGGTCGAGGGTGATTCGGCACGAACCCTTGCAGGCCAATTCATTGGTACGGGCACCTCCAGTAGACATGGTCGGCCTCATGCAGTGGTAGCAGAGTGGTTTTCGGTTGGCCATTCGCAGCACCTCCGTTTTCCTCGGTGTACTTTGTTCAGCGCGGACCTACACTGGTTCTTCCCGATGTCGGGAATGCTTCGGCGTTGTGGTGTCTCGTTGAATTGGCATTGAATAGTAACAGGTAGCCGGTGGTGGTTGTTGTGACTTTGTGGCATAAGTCGCCCTCGGTTCGTCAGATGCCGCTTCGCTCGAAGAAATATCCAGTTGAAATGCCTGTCGAACTTCTTCTGAAACAATCTCGGCAATCAAAATAAAAGCCGGGCAACTGATGGCAGGAACTAGCTTCGTTATCTCCTCCCGGACACCGTTGTGGATGATGTCACGGATGCCTGGGGGGCTTGCGTCGATGTTGCAGCTGGACGACTCGAGTGTCGAGACGCTGGGGAGTTGTTGATAGTGACAGGCTCGGGCCTGCAGTGTACATTCAATGTTGGAAGCCTCATTGATATGAACCCTTCCACTGTTGTCGTGGGGTTTCGGACATGGCTGCCGAAGGTGTTGACCATCACATGAGGGACATGGGATTCTTAGCTTCTTGTCTTCTGTAGCATCAGGGTTGGCGTGGGTGCTCGATCAGGCGCAAAACATCCTCCACGAAGGTGGTGACGCTCTCGTTGGGGCCGTGTCATAGACAGAATAAGGAATTCGGCTGTCACTTGTCAATGTTAGCTGATGAACGTGCACTTCAGCTCGATCTTGCAAACTTCCCACGACGTTAAGGAGGATTCGTGGTTTTCAAACCAGTGCCTGGCAGTTTCTTCCTCGAGAAGTATAGGTTCTGTAGGAGCTGGTTGTCCATCTACCCACTGGGGTGGGCGACATGTTCATATTGTTCAATCCAGCCCTCGACGTCTTATGCACCTTGCGTGAAAGGGAATCAAAGTGCGAGGTGTGACGGCATGCAAACGATGGTGGGAGCAGACGCGGTTTGCTGCTACAGGTTTGTCACTGATGGCTTAGTCAGCTTCGGTTTTTCTGACAAAAGACGTAATTCCGGTGGTTCTTGCTGGTTGCAGCGACTGGTTTGGATTTCAAGTTCTTTGGGGTGTATTTCCGAGGTTCGTCCTTGTAGTACTCGCTCGTCTTGCGGTTTTTCTGTCGGGCTCGGGATAGGACTTGGTTCACGTCTCGCCGGGGGCTTAAGACGTGGGATAATGTGCCACCCGCGTCTTGTTATCGGGCAACTCGGCTAAGGAACCGCCAGGGTCCACACAGAGTGAAGGGCTATGGGTAAAAAGCGCAGCATCTCCACCAGAACATACAATGACAGCTGAGCATGGCCTGGAACTTTACAGAATAGTAAATATTAATAGAAAATAGGACTGGAGCAAGCATCCGTGACAATATAACAAAACAGACAGAAGAGAGTCTATCCTGAGCACTAAAGAAGCTGCATTGCTTTGGTGGCATTCTGTCCGAATAAATCCTCTCCTTCGGGGTTTGGTGACTGCCGTGGACGAGCTGAACTGAAATCGATGTGGAACCACTTTTCTGGTAATTAGCCGCTGCAGACTGCCGTCGCAAAGCGGCGTGAACGGGTGAACTGGGAGGTAACACGCGCGATGAAATGTCGATACAGCTTGCAATTCGCGTGACGAGTGTTGATGAAACTTTGGTGCCGACGAAACGTGCGACAGACCAGCGGAATCAATACCAACTGCAACACCTGTGCTCCGTGAAAGTGCACGTCTACGCCAGAACAATTTAGTAGGCAGCACAGCATCACCTAAAGCACGGCACAGGAACTACCAGCTTGAAGGCAGCTCTTCGGCGCGCCGCACACCTGTGCTTCATGAAAGTGCATGTCTACGCCGGAACAATTTGGGATGCAGCACAGTATCATTTAGCACGGCACGGGAACTACAAGCGTCAAGGCAGCTCTCCGGTGCACCGGACAACCAAAGTGAGCCTTCGGTCATTTGAACGAAGCGGCACCACGACTGCACACTGCCAAGCACGACTCACGCAATTTCGATCGCTAAATTGTGTATCCAAATATATTGCACACGCTACACTGCAGATCTCGATTGTTCCAATGGTCAACGAGAGCACCGAAACGTCGCCTTAAAATTTATCCTAGCGGTGTCCGGATCAATCCGAGGTCCGAGCAACGTAAAGCCGATTGTCTCCTCCGTGGCAATATCCCCGTCGGTCACCAGCGAAATGCACACCGTTCCTTCGTATTTTCACGTTATACCTACGTCAGACACCGCGCTGAACTCTGAAGTCGCTTTCGACCGGCCTCATATGACGGCTTTCACGTCTCAAATCAATTCGCCGAGACGAACGACAACGAACAAAGCATCCGACAAGCTCTGGCCAATGCTCCGGCCCAGCTGGGGCAAGTCGCTGCCTGGGCGCTGCCATCTTTCCTTCGACGTCACGTATTTGGTTTGGTCACCGGACGAGCGGTTAAATTTGCGTACAATGGCAGCGGGCTTATGGGGGTCCCTTTCGAGTGCAGACCTGAACCCCGGTTTGTCACTCTAAGCCCCTTTACCTCGTTGCTCTTCTCGCGCCACCAACACTTCTTCTTCGTCCTCAGTCCCAGACACGATCTCGTTCACCGAAAAAATCTCCCAGGCGCGAGACAGGATCGCCCTCCACTATACTCCGTTTCACCTTAGGTCGTACCGCAGAGAAGGCTATAGAAGCGCGAGCTCATGGCGTTGGGAGCTGCTCTTAATGCACGAGGGCTTGTGCCGCCGAGATGTGCCTTAGAGCAAGGAGCTCGCGCTTGTAGCTTTCCATCATAAGGTGAAACAGATTATAGTCATTTTCCAACACAACTGCCTAACGTGAAACTAATCCCCCTGCCGAAAGCTGACGTCAAAGCGCTCAGGGACATGAATGCAAAAGAGTGGGACTTCGTTTCTGTTGAGAGTGGAATTCAGTCCTCTCACTTGTGGCAGTGTACGTGGTCCGACACTTCGCAACTACAGCTGTTTTAGCAAGAACAGACGTAGAATGATATATCTTTAAAAGTAAAGTCTCCTGTGACTGCGAAAAGCAAATCGAGATCGGAAGCTTGCGGTGCTACTGAAAAGAAACGAACAGTGACTGCTGTAGGCAAAACGGGAAAACGTTTTCCTCCTCGGAGTGCCAGGAGAGCGCTGTGACCGACTCAGGTCAGTGTTCGGCAGAAAGAATGCACGCGACAAGCGCCGAACGTGCGCACTGGATCTTGATTTATTAAACTCGTTAAAACATGTGTTCTTTCTTATCACTACTTAAATCTGGTCGTCAACAGCCCAGCCTCTATACGAAGGGTAGGCTCCGAAATCCACTGGTCCGAGAAGTTTGTATTTAAATTGTTGACTTGTGCTTCAAATTCACCTGTAATCTCTTGTATGAATTCTTATTTTTCACGAACTCCTGTCGCAGTGCTTTGTCTTCACAGGCCTCCTGCATTTTTCGACGCCTTTCTTGCACCTGTTGGAAATCGGCTACGTCCTATCTTTCTCTACTCCCATTAGGGCAATTCTGTATATTTAACGCTCAAAAAATGAAATAACAACAGAATATTGCAAATCATTTTGAAGAGCCTGATAGGACAGATTATGAGCCTTGATCTGCGAAAAATAGAAAAAAAATGAAGATGGCCTTCAGTTTAAACTGATTTTCTAAGTATCGTAGGTGCACGGACAAGGCGAATGGTTTTCCACGCCGCCGGGATGGCGGCCCCCTTCGTGTTACGTACGTACCGTCCTTGTACTTTCGGACTTCACTCCTATGGAACGAAATCCGCATTACGCCGGCCACGACACGACGATTTCCTCGGGATATGACTGCTGGTCGACTGCCCCATAGTAAGAAAATGTACGCTTAGCACCATACTTCTTCAAGACCCAATCATCCATTCAAGATGAGACTATCTCACCGACTGGCGAGGAGCGACGTCGACGACGGCCTCACTCTCGTTTGGGCGATGAACAGTCGACGGGGTTAGACCAAGAGGGACAGCATGGTTGTCTTCAGAGGATTGTTAGCGCCATCAAAAGAAACAGACGCCGGATATGAGGAGTTCTTGCCGACAGGCCAAGTGATCGTCCGGAAGTTTACCGGCATGCAAAAAGTCAATATTTTTATCTGGTGTAGCACACATATCCATGTCAAAGGGGTCATGAAACGGCCTTTTAACTTCTTCTTTAGCTGTAATGCTCAACTCAAAAGCGAAGTGAGAAATCCCGCGGTCGTGACATGCAAGGACACCGGTGCGATGACTCTAAGCTTCCCCTGTGCTTCTTAAAGGACACATGCAAAGAAAAAAAAAAACATTTTTTTAAACAGCTTAGTTAGAAAAGAGATATCATAAAACGATTTTACAGCGAATAAAAAATATTTTAGAGCTATATCTACGGCGCTATACGAATCTGTAGTTAGCGCCCGCGGGAGCCGCTGCTGGTCACGTGGTAGGCCTGTGCGCCGCCGCCCTGAGTCGCCGCCGCCGCAAAGTCACGCCGCCGCCGCACGCTGAGCATCGTACGACGCCGCTTTAACGCGTTTCTCCACGCTGCCGTCGCCGCCCCCGCACAAGTTTATCTGCTTCGGGGCGCCGCCGCCGTCATCTGACCGGCGCACAGGTCTATCACGTCTGCTTGCGCTTTTTCAGGAGTTTCCTTTGGGCTCTAAAAGTTATTTATAAATCTTAGTTTTCTGTTATACTTCAAACAAAGATGAATGAGTTACTTTTAGAGGCCATAGGAAGCTTCCGAAAGAGCGCAAGCACCACGTGACAAATATGGGCCCGTCACGTGATAAATAAGGGCCACTTTTCGGCGGCGCACGCGGGCGCCAACTACAAATTCGTAAAGCGCCGTAAATATAGCTCTAAACTTTTTTTATACGTTGTAAAATCGTTTTATGATATCCTTTTTCCATCTAAGCTTTGTAAAAAAATACATTTTTTCCTTTGGATGTGTACTTTAAAGGATGTCGCAGCTCCCGAGCCCTATGCAATTCCAATGGCAAATTTTTAGTATTTTTTCTCAGACACCACAGGACGGATTGGCTTGGCAATGGTTTTATTAGAAAGGTAATAAAAAAACTGAGTATTTTTGCGGCGCTATATTTCCCGATCTTTAAGTTTAAAATTTTGTACGGGAGCTTAAATCTGCTGGAAAAAACCCTTCTTTCGTTCCGTTCTTCATGAACATTTAAAAATAAACCAGGGCCAAAATACAAATTCAGACGCCAAATATTGAAGACCAAGACTTCTTGAATATATTTCTTAGAAGATCTTTTTTCCGGAGATTCTCATTGTGATAAAATTTAACTAAGTTTGTGGCCCGTCAAAATGCCAGAAATCCAGCAGTCAGCTGGCGCCATCTATGGGCGCGTCGCGAATATTACCTCTTGAAATTGCGCAATGTGTTATTGCGCACCGGACTACTTGCATCTTCAAGGTCGGTCCGTTCGCGGTCGGAATGTTGAGAGGGAAATATTGTAAACCCTGAGATGGGGAACGATAAAAAAAAACGGACGAACACAACGAAAATCTCCCAAAAAGCAAATTTTTTTTTTTTTGACGGGTTGGCGTGCAGCGCGAGTGGTGACTTCACCCGAGCGCGTCGTTTGCGATGATGTTCCGTTGTTTGTTGGTGTATTGGGGTCACGCAAATGCGAGTAAAAGTTTTTTTTTTCGTTTTTTGTTTGGTAACGAAGATATTTCGCGGTTAGCACGGGTGGGGGATTTAGTGTTTTCGGTGTTTATTTTTCGTGAAATTCGGCGGGTGCTTTTCGGAGTTTATTTTTTGCTGGGGATTCGGGTTTTTCCGAGTTTAATTTTGTTATATTAAAAATTCTTTGCAATTGGGAGTTTATTTTACTGTGTGAAATTTAAAGAATTCGAATTCAAAATAAATAAGGTCTGGGTACCATGACCATTGGTTCCGAAGGAACCTCGACGTGCTTAAAAACTAACCCCTCTTTTCAGTAATAGATTTCAAAGGAAACTGAAGTGAAATCTCCTGAAGACCGCTGACCTCGTGCTATTATAATGTTTAATTGTAAAACTCCGTCTTTTTTGCCATTTATTTTGTCGCTGTGACCTCGAAATTATGAGTTTTTCGAGTAAGTCCGAATTGACGGAAAATTTACCGGCGAGTGTTTTTCGGATTTTCCCAGATTTATCCGAAAACACGGAACTCTAGTCATAAGTCGACAATCGCCCGAGCTCGTCGTTGGGAGGATTATTCGTTTTTCGTTGGCGTTTTCGGTCAGGAAAATGGGGTGAAAGATTTCACGCCTGAAGCGGTTTTTGCGTGAGGGCTGAAGTTAGCAACTGCAGGTTAACAAAAGCTACCTAACCGTAAATGGATTGATACTGTCTTACCACTTCTTTCTGTTAGAAGTAGGAGAGGTGATTTGATCTGGCAATTTCAAATATTCTGCACAGAGCAATTTAAAATGTTTACTTACAATAAAAGTGAAAAAAACATGCGTTACTTCGCCGATTTTGTTTTAATTTCGATATTCACTTTGCATATAAAATTTTGGAGGCTGCTTTTTACCGTAATAAATTAAACATTGCGGAAAATTATTCAGTGAAGCTAAACAGAGAAACAATCCTTTTGGTTGTGAAGTTGTGAGAGTCTCGCGCTGAACATTCTTTGTTCGACCACAACCAACACACTCTTCATTCAGTATTTTATGAAATAGAGGCTAATGTTTTGGACAAGAACACGCACACATTTTATTGTGGTGTACGTCGATTGCACGTCTTGGCTGCGATGAGCCCTTGGCCGGCTGTTACTGTTGGGCGGCGGGGAAAATCTCACTGGAGAACGGGCGGCGGAGAAAAGCTCACAGGAGAGCTCACCGGTAAAATGCTCGCCGCGAAACCGACAAATGCGGAGAAAAGCTCTTTTACGAAATATTTTATTCAATATTTAAATTTTAATATTCTCGGCATTGTTCGCACTGCGGTGTTTATATTTAAAACTCACGTCCGCACTTTGCTCACCGCTCATGCTGCGCTTTTTTTGTGTTCGTGTATTTGTAAAAACCAAGCGTTCTTGTTCAACCCCAGAGGAATAGGTTACTTTCTGAGAAAAATGGGGAAGCGGCTGACGAATCCAGTTGTGCAGAATGCGAACAGCTAAAAAAAAACGGGAAACGCACTTTTTTTTTTTTTTTTTACTTTGACACGGAGATTAGGACATTGCCTCAATTGATTACTACGAACAGCAACAATGTGACCTCTGTCTCGGCACCCGACGACTCCTGACATCCCCAAAAGTCTCAAGTCCGTCTTAGGCCACATCACCGAAAGAAGTTATTGTTTATACGAAGCAAAAGAAAAACGGAACATAATATTGCCGCGTGCGCAGGAGGCCAGGTAGGCAGCGCGCCCGTGGCCTAACCGTTACCGTGCTTGCCTTCCACGCAAATAGCTCAGGTTTAATGGCTGGCCGCGGATACACCTTTTATTCTTTCTGTAGTGTCGCGTTATGGTAAATTTGAGAACCCTGCTGCTTATTCAAGGTTAGAATGTTCTACGCGCCGAACCTTCTACGCCGATTGTTCCAGAAGCCCACGCGTGTACATAGGGGCTCAGCGTGGCCAGGAGTCAGTCTCGATCCTGCTGCCTCGCCGACATCGACGGCTGTGACGCTAACCTTCTATTTTGTTGTCCCATTAAACGTTTAGTTTCTTCAATTATTCACGGCCTCATCACTTGTCATTCGTGACAAATGATGAGCTTTTCTCCGGTGAGATTTTCTCCGCCGGAGAAGGGCGCAACACGAAGAAGCTCGAGGGAGAAACGTTCACCGCAAAACTGACAAATGCTGAGATAAACCCACCCAAGAATTATACAATCAACCTTTTAAATTTAGTATTTGCGGCTCTACTCTGGGGGCCCTGTAGAGAACACAAACGGAGATATATACAAAACGTCGTATACTAAAGACTCCAACAGGAATGAAGAAGCAGAAGTGCACAGTTATGCAATGGCGAAGTGACCTCGTCATTTTACCCGACAACCACAAAGAGCCCCCAAATTGTGTCAGGACCCATCCGCACCAAAAATCATAAGTTACTACAAAAAAAATACAGAAAAGATTGTTGCTATTATCTATATACCAAAAGAGTGCCATTTCCGAAAACGAAAATCGTAGGTGAGTTTCCACCACATTCATCAAGAGGCCGGTGAGCTTTTCTCCGCGTCGGTCGGTTTTGCGGTGAGATTTTTTTCTATTAGCTATTTTTCGAGATTCGTGACTTTGGCATCAACCTGCACATTTTTTTTATATTGGAACCGCGAAAAGTTAGCACGTGCCTAAAAGACGATGCCGGTTTTCAGTCATTATAATTTTACAAAGCGAGGCATCTGAGGTTCTGTTGCGCACTAGAAGATCAACCGTACCTGGGACCGGACATTTCACCGAACGCCGTTTCATTGAATGCATCATTAGCTTCTGCCAATAATATTTGAAAATTTCCACTTTCTTTGAAATCGTTGAATCTTCAAACTCTGAAGTCATTTCTCATTGTCCACTCGTACGACAGACGCTTAGATGGCACGACGGAGGACACGCCTGGAGTTGTAACCAAGCGGATGGATTTGGGGTTTCCACCACCTCCCCCCTCCAGCAGCCCCGAATATATATATATATATATATATATATATATATATATATATATATATATATATATATATATATATATATATATATATATATATATATATATTTGTTAGCAACGTGTCTTTTTTATATTAGGCTTTTTTGTTTAAAAATAGCGGCCAATCGTTGCAATGGAAAGTTTCGGTACGGGACGACCACTTTTTCGATGATGAAATGAAATGTTATTCCCTACGCGTTTCCCGTTTTTGCTTGTTTTTTTTTACTTTGGGGTTATTTTTTTATTATTGCTTTGCTCGACGACAACTCAGGCGCAGAATTAGAGCCCCCCCCGCCCCCCCCCCCCCCTCGCCCCTTTTTTTTCTCTCCCTAAAGACAAATCGACAAAACACAAAGAAGGTCCAGACTCCTCGGAATGCAATACAACGACGCCTACCCCAGTCACAAGCCAGTTGACCCCCTCTTAATAACTTTGAGAGTAGCGTTATCCGTAAGGGCAGAACGAGCAATTTGGTATAGGATGCAAGAAAACGAGAAAGGACGGACAACCGTCCTTCCTCGTTTTCTTTCTCAAGTTAAAGTAGCGTTATCGCTAGCGCAAAGAGGGAGCCGGCCCGAAACAAGCCAAAAACCGGAATTCAGATAATTTTTGCTGAAATTTGCACTATATCTGTGGGTGCATCAATCTCATGTTTTTAAACTGGAATTGGTCATATTGTGCGAAAAAAAAACACTGTGGAGGTGACCGCGGTACATGGCTCATAGCTTTACTGATACTCAAACATTCCACTTTATCTCAGTTTTGCTTGACATAGAATTGACTCACTTCGAAAAAAAAAAGTTCTTTACTTATGAAGTTATGATCTCGTAAAAAGGACAATCACATGACCAAAAAGCACCCAGTGCCCCTTGACGCTGTTACTTAGTGCCGCAGCGTTTACTTATTTGAGTGATTTGCGGAGGCGGTGGTCTCGCCCGGCCGAACAAAACAAAACAACAAATGCGGTGCTCGGTAAAAGATGCTGGGGCCTTAGGGGCAATTCAGTTTTGTGAAGTGCTTAATCGGAACACGAAATTATAAAAGTCAGTTAGAACTTTTTTTTTTTAAACATAGCTTTCTGACAATAGAATTACGCTTTGATCAGTACGTATATAAGACGCAACACTATCTAAACTTGTGTTAATTGATTTTTTGGAATTTCGGCAGTACAACCTATAGTTCTGCTTCCGTGCCATTTAGAAATCGCACACCTATTTATAAATCAGGGTGACCGTTGATATACAACGAAATCCGGTGCTCTGGAAAAAAAAAAGCTGGGACTTCAAGGGCTGTTGATTGCATCGCGATATGGTTAATTTCGTTTCTTTTTTTATCACAAGGAGATCAGAAACCTTTTAGAGTGAGTAGCTTTATTTTTCAAAGCACTGCTCCACTGGAATAAAAAGTAGGCTCTGAGGGGCCTCAATTTAGGACGCAACGCCATTCCGACTTGTGGCAGATTATTTCCCAACATTTTAATTTCTGACACAACACAACGAAAGAAATGTATGACATAATTCACTTTAGTACTGACGATATCAACAATCTACATGTATTTGGAAATTGTATCGTGCAAAAAATCTCGGAACACGGAATACCCGAAACACTGAGCCAGATATTTTTCCTAAGTAAAACCGGGCAGCGAAATAAGGCGTTCTCTAACCGCGTTTTTTTCTTTTCTTTTTAATCCGGAAAGAATGGGACCCTTCGCGATGGGCTTGGGGGCCCACAACCCTCACTGCCATACTCTTTCAAAACTGCAGAAAAAAAGCCATTCTCGCTATTTGCAGAGCGGGGGACGGGATGGGCTTTCATTGTCAAGCAGTCCGCTGATAACCGAAACAAAAAGACAAGCTTTTTCTTTTCTTTTTTTTTTGTTTGGAAATAGCACTATATCGCGTAAGCAGGTGAGTGGAAAGGCTGCCTCCCCAGTGCCATCTGGATTCTCGAAAAGTTCCTATCGGAGATTAAATTCTACTGAGATATCCTCTTAAGCACACCATAGAATTTGGCATTCGCAAGTGATGATAAGTTCCGTCATCACTTGCGATGACGGAATGAATTGATTGTCGATGAATTGATTGTTGACGAGCGCATACGTCCGAGCGACGCAGTTTTTGTGTCCAATGCGTGAGCTGAGGTCAGCTGACGTCATTTTGACCTTTGTAGGCGTTGCAAAGAGGATATTCAGAACTATTCAGAACCATACACACATGATGATAACATCATAGCACACTGACATTAATGAGCATGATAATGTGGATGCTTGGGCTAGTTGGTAATTCATGCTTGGATGAGCTGACACGAGAGATCATCGAAGCTGAAAAAATAGCCAGGTTGAACAAAAAATGTGTTAGTGTCCCATCCTAAGCTTTATCAAAGAAAGAATTGGATTATCTCGAGATAACATCAAAGCACCAATAGGGATGACAAATTTTTTGTTTAATTTCGATTATTTTTACTTTTTGTTAATTTTTAAAATTTTTTTAATTTAATTTTTAATTTATTTTTGAATTTTTAATAATATTTCTTTAGATGTCTTTTATTTATTTATTTCTAAATTATTTATTAATGTTTATTGGCTATTTGGTCTCTGGTGTGTAAAAATATAAAATGTTCTGATTAACGGCGAAGGAGAAGAGGTTGAAGATATGAGGAAGAAGAAATATAGGACTGAGTTGTTAGTCAGCGCTGCGAGTCTGTCTAGCGCACACCAGCTCGGAGCACGTGGAGTGAAAGCTCGCGGTGCAGAACCTAGGATCCTGGGTTCAATCCCCGCCCTTGCCCGTTTCGATCTGGATGAGCATCGTGCCGGCGTGCGGTCGTGTATCACTACTGCGTGATGCACGTTAAAGACCCCAGGCTAGCGGTTGTACTGCACTGGCTAAATTGCTCATCTACAGCTGGGAAACTCGTCGTCCTTGAAGGCAGACCAAGTTCTAGGCTGCATAATCATCCACACAACCCAATTTGTTTTGCAGCGAGTCTGTTTCCTTCTTGTGTGCCTGTGAGTGTGACTGTTCATCCGCGCTGTTCCATCCAAGCATTAATGAGCACAAAACAGGCCCAGCTGCAGAAAATAAATATTACACTCGTAAGAAATATTTTTCTCTGTAACTTGTTAATTACAAAGACGAACACACCTCTGAGCATCTAAGTTCAATAGTATGGCCTCCAGGACTCGCGCGGCGGTTCGGAGGAACGGGTCGTACTCATCATGCATGGCGTCTTCATCACCGCCGGGCCACCAGGGCTTTTCCAGCCCCAACGCACGGTGGGGCCTGCGGACGCCACCCTGGAGAGCTTGCCAGGACACTTCTGCCAGCTGGACGGGGGACCGGCCCAGCGAGCAGCCGACTGGGAAGCACTGGGCCCTAATCGCCCACAACATTGGCCCGCGCCCTCACCCGCGGGCTTAATTTTACATCGTCAGCACAGCTCTGTCATCTATACGTCGTCGACTTCCCCTTGTACATATCATCTCATAATCATCATCACTAGACGTGGCACCGCGGGCCTTCATGGTACGGGCTGTCGCCTTTCCGCGGTGCCACGGCTCTTCTGAGCCAAAAGATTATTATTATTATTATTATTATTATTATTATTATTGTTATTATTATTATTATTATTATTATTATTATTATTATTATTATTATTATTATTATTATTCTTATTATTATTTTATTATTATTATTATATTATATTATATTATTATTATTATTATTATTATATTATATTATTATTATTATTATTATTATCGCTTGTATGATGTACCATATTAAGGCATTTTTGAAGCTAACTATAAGAAAATGTATAATGCATGCTCTTACCTACAGTGTCCTGAGATATGGCATCACTATTTTTTTTAATTGCCCCCTTCTATGGCAGTCAAGAATTGATAGAATTCTACGAAATACTCTAAAGAGCATTGCATACAACACAGAATGTTCAAAAAATGTCAACCTTTTCTCGTTCTTGGAATTGCCTACGTTTCACTCCCTGTTCCTTCAGACTGTAATACGCAGACATTTTTGGGACAGTGAGTTTATTATACCATCCTTACCATCTCGTGACCTAAGAAATTATCTTCGTTTCCAAATTCCACATGTAAGGACCCATTATGGTGAAAGTTTGCGTATATTCTATGTGCCTAATGTCTTCAATAGCATCCCTGAGTCGGTTTTGGCAATTACTTCCAACAAAACTTTGATGAAAAGCTTGAGAAAGATGTATTCTGCCGTATCGATGCAATGATATAAAGCACGCGCAATTGGTATCAAATTTTGACCCCATACTTCTTGGCCAGCGCGCTTCCAATACAACCCTAATCTCAGATATGCACCGGCACCTTGTACTTTGTTATCTTTTATGTCGGCAATCAATACCAAAAATAGACGGCTGACACAGGCCTGCACCCATCAAGGTCATAGACAATAGTTTCCATGTGCTCATGGTTGTTTTTTCTTTCACTTTACTTCGGTACTTTGGTGTGTGTGTGCGATGCCACCTTAACAGTGACACAGTTACAATCTACGGTATGTGCAAGCTTTCGTGTCCATGAGTGTCAGTGATCCCTCGTCGTTCGATCACTTCGAGCTACAATTCTTCAGACAACGGGGGCAACGCATCGTGTGCATAGTGCTCAGTCTACAACATGTGATGGTTTGGATTCATGAAACTATGCCTTTTATCTCGTGCCGCTGTTTTGTCTTGTGCCACTGCCATGGTCTCGTGCAACTGACTTTTTTTCTTTTCTCTTCCTCGTGACAATGTGCACTTCCGAATTCTTTTACTGCAGGGCCTGGTCCCACAAGCCCATGCTGGCTTTGACCGGACCCGTAATTCCATTGTTGATTCTACATGTGTGAATAAATGTATTATTATTATTATTATTATTATTATTATTATTATTATTATTATTATTATTATTATTATTATTATTGTTATTATTATTATTATTATTATTATTATTATTATTATTATTATTATTATTATTATTATTATTTGTCAGTGGACGTGGGACCCAGCCACTTCTAGAAGATTTTGCTGATGAATTGAATCGTACCTTTGAAAAGCATCAGGTTGCTTGCGCACTTTTTATTGATGTGGCAAAAGCATTCGATACCGTGAGCCATAATATTTTACTAACGAAATTGCAAAACATTGGATTCCGCGGCCCATTCCTTTCACTACTTCAGAACTTTTTGTCGGGAAGGACACAACTAGTTTCCATTGCTAATAGCCGAGGCTCCAAAGTTAGCTTAAAAGCTGGGGTTCCTCAGGGATCCGTTTTGTCACCTCTCCTTTTTAACATCTTTGTAAACGATATGTCCAGAGCAGTTTCCTCATGTAAATTATTTCAATACGCCGATGACACGGTATTGCTATCCCAACACCTTGATTATATTGCAGGAATCACTTTACTCCAAGACGACACTTGTCACCTTCAGGACTGGTTTAGAGCTAATTGTCTCACGATCAATATACATAAAACTAAGCTTGTTTGCTTTCATAACCCACTTAAACTTATAACTACCGATCATCCACTTTACATGCATACATCTGGGTGTACACCCTGCAACTGTTGTCCTGTGTCTTATGTGGATCAAGTTAACTATCTAGGAATACAATTTGAGAGTGACTTGTCGTGGAAAGCCCATTTGTCACAACTTTGTAGAAAGCTGCGAAAAGTATCCTGTTTGCTGTATAATACCAAATCTCTAATACCCATTTCAACCAAAAAGACAATAACTCACGCTTTAGCATACAGTGTACTACGCTACGGGATAACTATTTTTGGTCATAGCCCAGGACTATGGGGCAAGAAAATTGACTCAGTTTTGAAAGGAATATTTAAAAGCATAATGTACGGTGCAGTGTCACAAACTGAAGAAGAAATGCTAACATGTTTGGGTTTGCCTTTATTTGATCCTTTACTTGTACACACGGTTGTTCTAAAATACTTCTGGAGCGATACTTTTAAGATACCTCGTGTCCTATGTAGACCTCTTCGGCGTGTTGAGCGGTTTGAAGTGCCTTTCGTTGAAACAAAGTACGGAAAAAGAGTGCGAAATTTTTACGTTCCGTTCATTTTCAACAATTTACCAGATGATATCTATGCTGTGGACTCTTTAAAAAAATTGAAAGAATCCCTTCGAGGTATAAGGGAGAAATTGTGACTGTATATTTCTGTGTGCATATGTTGGAATCACCATCATCACCTATATTGTTCTGCATCTGTAGTTCAGTTTGAGTTTTGAACTTCTTGTTTGTGGGGACTCTTTCAAGCATGAACTATAGGGTGCTGTCCCACAAGCCGCTTCTGGCTTTGACAGGCCCGTATATCTGCCTTGTTAAATGAGTGTTCGAATAAAGTTATTATTATTATTATTATTATTATTAAAGATGAGGGGTGTTGGTTGGCTGGTTGTGTTCCAGCAGTCCCCGTTCGCATGCTGCCAAACATATGTACTCGAACACAAAAGTCACGTAAAAGTAACGTTCGTTATTTTGAAAAGTAAGTGTAACGGTATATCGTTACGTTTGTAAAAAAGTAACGTAGCTCAATAACGCCTTAATTTTTATCAAACTAAAGAGTAACGCTACTTCGTTACTTTTTTTCGGTGACGGGCACAACACTGCCTTAAAACGAAGCGCGCATGAAAGCACCTTAGCCCGAAAGTAGCGATATATTCGTTCTTTCGCATCCCGCAATGCATAGTTAATTTTGGCGGATAAGAAATTACGAAATTTATATATTAGGACACCCTGTTTTGACGAGAAATAAACTCACCCATCGGAGATCTTGGTAAGGAGGAGACTTGAAGACTTATGAAGGAAGAGCTGCTGCTTCAATTGAAGGCTGGACCGAGCGCTAATCCTAGTCGGGTTGAGAAACGAGCTTCAGAGCGATCCTGTTCTCTTTAGAACATATCTGCACATACGGAGCAAAGCGAGCTAGTCTAAGAACAGCAGGTTCAGCAATTGTCCCAAATTAACAAACATTACATGAAGCAGAAGGCAGGCAGAGTTGCAGATGTGGGAGTCGTAGCGAAGCCGGTCTTCAGAATGAGTGAACGAGGCGATCGCGGTCTTTGTTTTCTTCTTTCCTTGATCATGCGCATGAGAACGCGCAGCATAAGACTAAAAGCAAATTTTTCCTGCTTGTAATTGCACGTGCAGTCTCAAAGAAGCAACAAAAGTGAGGTTAAAGAGTATAAAAACAAAGATTACAAAAATGAAAAAAGTAAGTAAAAAGAGATATAGCTGGAGAAAGGAAAAAAAGGGGGAGGTGAAAACTTGAAGATGTTTTCCTGGAAGAGCTGTTTTAGCAGGTTACTCCATGCTTGGTCTGGGGAAACACCTATTAGATAATATAGCATTTCGCACCGTCTTATACTGCGTAGAGGTTTTTTCATTAAACTGCTGAGAAATTGCTGGGAGCATGCTAGGAATATTTTTCGTGCAACAACGGACTAAGCATGCGTTGGCCATCTCATGCGGGAACGCCTCTGCACTGATTTCCCCCTTCGTATGTTGAATTTAGATGGATTTACCTTCACATTAAATTAGCTTTCTGTCGTTTTATCAATAAGTAAGTCTTGTTAAGACAACCCCGTTTTCTTACGTTTCGGAACTAGGGTGCCACAATGTCCTTCTGTTTAGGGCGATGCCAACCTTCGTAGTACCCGATGCCGGCAGCACGTGCTCAGGGGGTAAAATACGAAGAAATCGACAAAATCAAAATGCCGTCATAGCACAGTCACTGCCACAAACACTGCAGGAACACGCTCTTTCACGCGCTTCTGAACAAAAAAGAAACATAAACAAGTGTCTCAAACTGGCAAGATGCCACCACCGTAAGCAATGCGCACATGAAGACATCGTATACGTAACGCTTACGTCGGCTTTCACCGAGAGTCACAAGGAGATATGTGCTTCATAAAGTATGGCTTCCAATTCAAGGAGGCTGGCTTGCGCGCGACATCTTATCAATGGCATTTGTTACAGCCCCGTGCGGGTATAATATACCGCACTTTCTTAATTTTAGTTCCAGACAACTCTTGTGGTATGAAATCGTCGCGTCTAGTGCACCTAAATAAGCTAAAAATATTGGGTTGTTTTTCTGCTAATACATCCTAGAACTTGGTCTGCCTGAACGAGCGACGAGTCTCCAAGCTGTAGATGAGCAATTTAGCGAGTGCAGTACAACCACTAGCCTGGGCTCTTTAACGTGCGCCACGCAGTAGTGATACACGACCACACGCCGTTACGACGCTCATCCAAATCGAAACGGGCAGGGGTGGGGATTGAGCCCAGGATCCCTGGGTTCTTCAACGCGAGCTTTCGCTCCACATGCTCCGAGCTGATGTGTGCTAGCCCACTCGGCCACCGATCCACCTACTGAATAAGCTACGCTTCAAAGTAATGACACTCGCCCATATTGTGGCTGAAAATCATGGTTGCCAGTTTTCTGAAGGTTTAGCAGAAGTCACGGAAAACGCTTTCCCGTCCTCCATGAATGTTTAAACGGTTCGCAACAGAGAAAAGTATTATTACATGAGCTTCCTAACACCGAATCTATTGCTCAGGAATTCGCACTTTATAATCATGACGATCGGCAACTGCGTCTGCTCTGCACAAGCACCAAACACCAAAATGGCGGTGCCAAGAATAATGTCGGTGAAAGGAGTGCCGATACTCTAAGCGCAGCTCATTTAGTGGCTGTAGTTGCGTCATTCTGTAAATAGTAGACGTCAATAACTCTGTTTATTTATGAGGGAAAGACGAACTACGGTTTGTGTGAACTTTTGTCTCGTGAGTAAAAATACAAAAAGAAGGAGAAAGTGTCTTTTTTATTTTTGCCTAGTTTCATCGCATCAGTGTATCGAAGATTTGTTTCGCGGGTCTACGAAAAAACCCGAACTACCGGCTCGAGCGTGATGACAAACTATCTGATCAGCTGCATGGCCATCGTGTGACGCTCATTTGGTATTGGGGTGCAGAAAAACATACGGCTGGACTAGTCGAAAGAACTGTTCCGATCAGTCAGGTAAGATCACAGCGGAAGAAATACATTTTGGTGATGACTCTGTTGGACGCGGCGACAACATTATGTTCGGCGCACCGAGCGCGCTTCACTCGCACGGGGATAGATGGCGCCCAAGTATAGAGGCGCTTGTAAAGGCTTGTATAGAGGGCCTGTGAAGTAAATTATTCATTCTTTACTCGGTCCCATTGTACTGTGTGGTGAAATGATGGATTTATGTTGACGCATTGGCACTGATTGCTTTTCCCCCCTTGCGGTTGCTGTCTTTTTTTAAACAAAAACATTCCGATGATGACTCAACGTGGCAAAGATACTTGTATAAATACAGAACTTCTCGAAACAATCTACTGGGCTTTCAATAATTTAAAGGAATTTCCAGATAATTTTGTTATATCGCTGGTTCGTACTCGCACGTTTTGCCCTACAACATGTTTGGTAACAGTTCCGTAAATTGTTTACACGCATTGCTTAGCTTTATAGGAGACCGGGGGATTTCGTCCACCCTGCTCTTGCCTTCTTACGAAAAAAAAAAAAAAAATTAATATTGTTACATGGTGGGGCCTAAATATTTCTTTACATGCGTAGAAAGATTTAAGCATTACAAATGGTTGATACATACGATGTTAACTGGTACTGTGGTACACACAAACCATGTGAGCAGAAAACATTTTTATTTGTGATGACATAGTGACTGAAATGATGATACAGTGAGTGAAAGTCAAACAGTAGTAGCGGTTATAGGACATAAATCAATTTTCACCTATATACTCACAATATGCGGTCACGCCGTCTTGCAGGCCTTACAGTTATTAGAGGTAACGTGCAAGGTACTTCGGGCAGCCGGGGAAAATGCTTGGCACAGCGCCTACAGAAAGCACAGGCTTCTTTTCAGCAAGGAGAACAATCCCACCGAACTACGCATGATACCATTTCGATGTCAGTTCGTCGGGGAAATGCTTGGCAGAAACCTGATCAATAGGTAGAAACTTGCAATCGGCTTTCGAGATTGCACGACGCCACTGCTCCAGGTGAGTGTCATTGGATGAAGCTTTAAACAAAGGCACACGCTCTGCACGGTTCCGGTACTCCGAATTGCAATTGGGAACGAAGCACGTCTTTCCCAGCCTTAGAGCATAACTTCTTCTTCGGGTTAAGTCTCACCTTCGTGCACGATGGTGGCACCTGTGATCGACACAGCTCTAAAGCAAAACAGGAGGCCAGCCACTGACTGCACACCAGCACCACACCACCACACCGCGAAAAAGGCGGGCAGGCTACGCCGCCGACACCGTGGCCGCCGAGGAGGTGCCTCATACCCACGCAGAGTCGTACCGCGGCGGCGCGGAATTAAGTACTCCTGGTTCGAGGCTAGCTCCGAACACGATCTGGTCGCTCGCTCCCCGCAAGAAGAGTGGCCATAGTCACCACCTAAATGTATTTCTTCCACCTTGGGTAAGAGGCTACGGCTGTTTTACTGCTTTATTTCGGAGATATCAAACATGTTAATATACAAATGTTTATACATTCATAACTTGCCGGTCAAAAAGTCAGTTCGCCATCATGAACACAGCCTCAGAACGCGCCCTCACTTATTTTCTAAGAAGAACTGCAATCTAGATGGTGTGCAATGAACGTTCAAGGAGAGTTCTCGCAGCTTATAATAATCTCGCGCTGAGGAAGAACGTTATAAGCTATGGAAATCAGTGAACGTCTAATTCTGCACCACGACGCGCTTGAGCGAGCAGCGAGTCAATAATCTAAAGGCGCGATCGTCGAAGACCACTTACAAATTACGGCCGCTAAAAATAAAATAACAAGCCGAAATCATCCGCTGAGACGGTTGAAAACGCAACATAAAAACACGGTGAACGAAGTGGCAGTATAAGAGCAACTAAATAAGCTACGCTTCAGAGTAACAACACTTACCCATCTCGGGGCTTAACATCATGGTTGCCAGTTATCTGAAGCTTTATCTCAAAATCAGAGGACACGCTTTTCCGTCCTTCAAAAATGTTTCAACAGTTCGCGAAGGAGCATCGCATTATTACGTAAACTTCCTAACACCGAATTTAATACTGAGGAATTCGCACTTTTGAGTAATGACAATCGGCAGTTGCGTCTGCTCTGCACTAAGCGACAAGATGGCGGCGCCCACAAAAATATCGGTGAAAAGAGTGCCCATACCAACGTTACTAAAACACTCAGTTGGGCAACTCCCATAGAGACTGCCCTGAAAAAGTGTCCCCGATCTGTCCTCGCGGACCGGGCTAATGGCGAACACAACGCCACAATTTCTCCCGCAGCGGCCACTCGAGGAACCGCACGTTACTTCTTTTTTGGCTTTAATCGGGCATTCTGAAGCCGAAACAGATACAGTGGAAAAGGTTACAGGGGTGCCACCCCCCCTCCCCGGCGGCCGCGCCGCGTCCTACTACCGAAGTTAAAATGCACCTAGGTCGGGACGCGCTACCTGAAAGTACCGCTGAGCCATGGTCGTATAAAAACAATATTAAATATGCCGCAAAACCTTGCAAAGTAAAGATTTTGAAAACATCACGCGCCCATCATTTTGTGCTAATCTCCAATAAATATCATACAAAAAAAGCCTTTTCCGTTTGTTTTTACGCAAAAACATGCTTTATAAAAGCTCAAGGTGACCACAGTACAGACAAATGATAAAGAGTGGCGCTGTTGTCGCATTTAGCTCGGTCTCGGTGGACGCCAGCGGCCCAGGTTTCGACGGCGAGTTTCCCAACTGAGTGTTTTAGTAACGTTGGCCCATACTCAATGCATAGCTCATTTAGTAGCTCTTGGCAGTACAATGTTGGAAGTACGAACAATATATATATTTTTTTAAACATAGATGATATCAAGGCACGAGGTTGCTTGTCAAACAGCCTACCCGGTGAACGCCCGCTGAGAAACTGGCGGTAGCATTTCATAATAAGGTGTTAAAGTGAATCGTGGTTTTCCACTGATGTAATATTTTAGCATTGCTCGTATTAATGCGATAGTATTGTTAACTACAGCGATCCGACGTCATCAGCTTTGAAGGCGCGCCAAACGGCACCTTCCCCCGTCCCAATGTTGCGCGTAGCAGAAATCTGATGGGTAGGCTCCCATTGGCTAGCGCGTGTCATCAAGGAACGAGGCTCTCATTGGCTCTCGTGCGGCGTAGTTTCACCAGAGAAGCCCTTTCCATGGTGGCACAGCGCACGCCGCGGCCCGGCCGCCGGTAAGAGGTGCAGCGGTGCGAGCCTCGCCGCACCAGAGCCGTGTATTGGGAGAGTTTGGTCAATAGGCGGAGCAAAGGCCGCCGCCAGGGCCGAATATTCCCCCCACGCTTAGAGCGTAAACTAAATTTGTGACACAGCGTCGAGCAATCAGGAGACCTCTACTCCATCTCACAAATGTCTGCAGTGAAGACAAAGGCACAGGCGCGTGAGCCTAGCTCAGCGAAACGCTTTTGTTTGCACGAGACCTCGTCCATAGGAGGCACTTTCCAAAGCCACGCGCTCGTGCCCATGCCTTTGTCTGCACTGCTAGAACAGCGTCCTGAGACTGGCTGAAAGAAAACAGTGAAAAGGGTGGGGTGCGGGAGCGTCTTGAGACGCGGAGTTCCGCTGGGCACGGCTCAAATTATACTTCGTTCACTTTATCTGCGAGCGAAGCCAAAGCTAGAAGCGCGAGACTAGCGCTTTTTGCATTTCTCCCCAGCTCGCGCGCTCGAGCAAAGCCTCAACGCACGGAGCTTCCGTGCTCGCGCTTCCAGTTTCGCCTTCGCTCGCACATAAGGTGAAACGAAGTATAGTCGTGTCACATATTTAGATCACACGACCACCGATAGGGGCTGTTTCGCGGCCTGTGGTTGGCCCCGAGATGCTCGCCTATTCAAACCAATGTATGGCCAAACTCTCTCAATAAACGGCTCTGGGCCGCACTAAAGCCCCTCTATCCTGGGAAACGTGGCGCCATTCCTTGTTGCGGAAATGTTCTAGGCACGTGCCGCGCGCCACTTCTGGGAAGAACATGGCGTCTGAATTCTTGCTGAGTACTGCGGTGCGCCGACATGATCTTCCCAAGGGCGGCAAGTTGCACGTGCCTCGTGCAACGACGAACCTTGCGCTACTTTAGGCCGCACAGCCCGCTCGGTCAAGCACCGAGGAGGTTGCACCGCCGAAGTCAGCGAAGCGAGACAACTTCACGAGAGCGCGCGCTCGGCCGTCGGAATGGGGCCGTCGACGCCACTTCGCCGCAGACGAACTCAGGGAGCAGAAGAACGACATTCGTCTTTTTGCCTACATAACTCATACGAAGTGCTTAGGTAACGTTGGTCCTTTTTGTTCTTCAGGTGCCCTAGTCCGTTGACATAATGCGATAGTATTGTTAACTACAGCGATCCGACGTCATCAGCTTTGAAGGCGCGCCAAACGGCACCTTCCCCCGTCCCAATGTTGCGCGTAGCAGAAATCTGATGGGTAGGCTCCCATTGGCTAGCGCGTGTCATCAAGGAACGAGGCTCTCATTGGCTCTCGTGCGGCGTAGTTTCACCAGAGAAGCCCTTTCCATGGTGGCACAGCGCACGCCGCGGCCCGGCCGCCGGTAAGAGGTGCGGCGGTGCGAGCCTCGCCGCACCAGAGCCGTGTATTGGGAGAGTTTGGTCAATAGGCGGAGCAAAGGCCGCCGCCAGGGCCGAATATTCCCCCCACGCTTAGAGCGTAAACTAAATTTGTGACACAGCGTCGAGCAATCAGGAGACCTCTACTCCATCTCACAAATGTCTGCAGTGAAGACAAAGGCACAGGCGCGTGAGCCTAGCTCAGCGAAACGCTTTTGTTTGCACGAGACCTCGCCCATAGGAGGCACTTTCCAAAGCCACGCGCTCGTGCCCATGCCTTTGTCTGCACTGCTAGAACAGCGTCCTGAGACTGGCTGAAAGAAAACAGTGAAAAGGGTGGGGTGCGGGAGCGTCTTGAGACGCGGAGTTCCGCTGGGCACGGCTCAAATTATACTTCGTTCACTTTATCTGCGAGCGAAGCCAAAGCTAGAAGCGCGAGACTAGCGCTTTTTGCATTTCTCCCCAGCTCGCGCGCTCGAGCAAAGCCTCAACGCACGGAGCTTCCGTGCTCGCGCTTCCAGTTTCGCCTTCGCTCGCACATAAGGTGAAACGAAGTATAGTCGTGTCACATATTTAGATCACACGACCACCGATAGGGGCTGTTTCGCGGCCTGTGGTTGGCCCCGAGATGCTCGCCTATTCAAACCAATGTATGGCCAAACTCTCTCAATAAACGGCTCTGGGCCGCACTAAAGCCCCTCTATCCTGGGAAACGTGGCGCCATTCCTTGTTGCGGAAATGTTCTAGGCACGTGCCGCGCGCCACTTCTGGGAAGAACATGGCGTCTGAATTCTTGCTGAGTACTGCGGTGCGCCGACATGATCTTCCCAAGGGCGGCAAGTTGCACGTGCCTCGTGCAACGACGAACCTTGCGCTACTTTAGGCCGCACAGCCCGCTCGGTCAAGCACCGAGGAGGTTGCACCGCCGAAGTCAGCGAAGCGAGACAACTTCACGAGAGCGCGCGCTCGGCCGTCGGAATGGGGCCGTCGACGCCACTTCGCCGCAGACGAACTCAGGGAGCAGAAGAACGACATTCGTCTTTTTGCCTACATAACTCATACGAAGTGCTTAGGTAACGTTGGTCCTTTTTGTTCTTCAGGTGCCCTAGTCCGTTGACATACGCCGATGGTAAAGTGGCTGTCGACCTCTTGAGCCCGACCTATTGAAACGTCGGGATCCTAAATATTTAGAACTATGATTGTTAAAGATCTTTATTTCTTACATTTTTGACCAACCAGACGGAGTTTCTTCAAACGGGTTTATGTTTACAACCTGCATTCCTATACTTTTATTTTTGCAGTAAGGCGTCCTGTATGGGGTTATTTAGAAGAATACAATTTATTATCTATCTTTCTGCACATTTCGTGTATTTTCCTTCAAATCTATAATGTGAGCACACACTTCTTTCTGGCGTAGCCCGCGGCCCAGTGTTTCACACTGCCGAACACCGAACAAAAAAAAAAACGCGCTCTGCAGACTCAACAGATGGCGTATTATAGAGTATCATCCTCCCTTGTCGGTTTCAAGCGGTTATGTGAACTTCGCGCTGTCAAATTAATTGATGACAATAAAAAAAAAACTTCATTGTTGCCTGCTGACTTGACAACAGAACTAAAGGGCCAATAACTCTAATGATATACGTCATAAGTAAATGCACCCCCAAAATATCAGAAATATGCTCTGCAAATCTTTTCCAGTGTTTTTATCCTCGATAGGCACGTCTTTAAGTGATTTGGGAGAAACTATGTGTTCCCTGACGCATATTAAACATCTCAAACATATAGAGGTCCGTTGATCCTTTTATGTGATAAACAAGAATTTTATATGTCTGTGGGCTGGACGAAAACAAAGTACACACACTAAACATTGTAACACCCATAATCGTGTAAAAAGGGTGTAAGAAGGGTGCAAGTTAGGAAAAACACCCTTTTTACAACCTTTTTACACGATTTCTGAATATCAGTGGGTGTAAAAAGGGTGTGTTGACGTCTTACACCCCTTACACGCCCTTTTTACGCCCCACTTGTAGCGATGGTTTCTAAAATCGTGTAAAAAGGGTGTATGGGCGAATTTTACGCCCTTCATTCACACGGTGTGAGAGGGGCGTAATGTTGATACTGTCGAATACACCCATGATTTCATAACCGTTCATGTTTATCGCTTTGGTGAAACTGTTGCTGATGTACGGCGGTACTAACATCGAGTATGATTAATCGCCGCACGAAGGCGCGTATGATTAGGAAGTGCTAGAGAATAGTTTTTGCAACTCCGATCGAACTCTCCATCCGACACGAGCCGAAAATTACGTGTCGCGCGTGCATCCGTTTTATCAGTTCAACTTCAATTTAAAAAATCACTTCCGCTTGCAAAAGGTGACCGAATACGTGTAAATATACAGCCCAGGAAACATACCGTATTGCGCGATATTGGATCTAATCGAAAAGATTGTGCCCACACCATTTTGGTTCAGCCAATATTTAACGAATGGGATGAGTCGCGCCGACGCCATCCTGACATAACGTACGCGACGCCGTTTTTGGTTGAGTGTGGAGAGTATCCTGCGTTAATCGGCTATGCCGGAGAGGTATTTCTATTTCTTGACCGCCTAAAATACGACGTTAAAAAAACATTAAGCAACACGGAATCTGCTTGCTTTTAGCCCGAGAAGTCTTTCTCGGGCTAAAAGCAAACAAATTCCGTTTTTCTTAATATCTTTTGTTTTTTGACTGCGCTGAAGCTTTGAACAAGCTGTGGCGCCCTTATTTCGGGTAGTACAATCTCACCTGACTGGACCAATAAGTACACTTCCCAACAAATGGAGAAAAAAAAAGAAAGGGAAAGAAGGAACTCAAACGCATAAACAAGACGACGATCAACGAGTTCTACCGAGACAGCATAAGCCGCTCCCCGGCTCCACACTTTTCGAAAGGGAACCGCCACCCGAACACCGACGACTCCAAGGTCGTCGGGTTCGGGCGATACCAAGGCGACCCTCCCTGTACAGCGCAGGAGGCAGCAGAGGGAGATTAGCTGCTTTGTCCACCCCCCTTTGACCTCGTCTTCTGATAAGCTTCCACACCTCCTTTTGGGTCTTCGTGTGGCTGTGAGCGATTGCGAAGGCCGCTTCTAGCGAATCAGAGGGGTGGAGCGAAACACGTGACCGCTCTCCGTAGGACAAAAACGCTTGGACGAAAATTTGTCACGCGACTCGCTCTGACGCGCTAATGGGCTCACTGGGGTCATAGCCTTCGCCGTTTGCCAGGTTATGGTGAGTGTAGGGACCACGTAAATCCGGTTTCCAAAAAGCGTCCTTCAGTGCTCTCTTGTTTTTCGTGCAAGCAGGTCCTGACGAGTTCCACTTCGCGACAGTAGTTTTTCGTCGTGAACGGCGGAATACATCCATGCCAACATTTTATAATGGCCGTTTATTTCGTCGGTGTCTATGGAATTATTGTGCTGTGTTTGTAGAACGCGTTTCGGCAAAGAGCTGCTCATCGGGCCTCGGCGGACGCGAGACTTCCGTTGATTGTGATCGACCGCCTTCATCCTCGACATTGTGGTTGCGTTGTTTCGTGCTGCGCGAATCAGATTGTGCATCTATCACGACAGAAAGCTCCTCATCAGTGACCGCGATACTTCCTTGGAATGTGAGCGACCGCCTTCATCCCCGGCATTGTGTTTGCGAATTGTTCTGTGCTGCTCGAATCGGATTATGCATCTATCACGGATTACATGAGATCGCTCTCTTATATGTAAGTACTCTGCATGCATGCTTCTGATTATAGTCCTGCTTCCGTCTCAATAGACCATTTTACTGTTTACAAACATGAACTGCCGCTTGCGTCCCAAGTAACTTCCGGTCGTTCCGTCTTTGTGAACGTAGTAAGCAGAGACATGACTGCGGCCAGATGACCTCCTTGCAATCGTCTGAAGAGAATTTAGTAGAACCTAGTAGAATCTTGATCGAAAAATAAAAAGTGAACCAGGCATGTTTCGACTCATTCGCAGTCATTTCTTCCTGCAGTCTTTTGGGTTAATACACCCTATCTTATTGGTGGTGGTCATTGCGTTTTTTTTACTTACCTTTCTGGCGGCGGTACACCCAATTTAGAGGGCGTACTGCGCAGTCGTAACACCCTAATAAAACGGTGTACTGTGGAATCACACCTTTATTTAAGGGTGTTCGGGAAAAACACCCTCCTTTAGGGGTGTTAGGTATAACGCCCTTTTTTTAGGGCGTTTTGCTACACCTATATGGGTGTTAGTTATAGGACAAGCCATTTACACCCATAAGGGTGTTACGATGTTTAGTGTGCACAGTCGCGCGTGGCGGAATTATGACGATTGCGCACGCATACCGCCAAAAAGTGACAAATTAATTAGCTGTAGTGTCAAGCAGAGTATGAAATACTACTTTTTTCTATGGAAAAATATTTGACTCCAACCAAAAATTAAACTCGGACCCAACGTTTCAAAACCAGTTCGGTTTCTTCTTCAGGGGCGATTGATCTCGTGCGTGGGAGGAGCCTCATCTTCTTTGGTGGTACGAATGTCTTGTAATCGCGCTTCCGCCATGCCATCCAGTTTTTTTCTAATCACGTGCCGTAGTCCACTCACATAAACAGATGGTAAGGTACCCATAGATCCGTTGATATTTTCTGGTGTAATTTGAATGTGCTATGATTCAAGGTGATGTCTTTTTCGGAGGTTGGTTTCAACATAAAGAACGGACGCGTTCGCGAAGTCTATCGGATGGTCAAAGGTGTCAGTGCTCCGCAAGAGCACTGCGTTCTCTGTAGAATTTGAGTACATCGTTCTTGCGCTGGCGTAACCTTTCCATAAAGTTCTTTGTCTCGACGATATAAGATGCAGGACATTTTAAGCAGGGGATTCGGTAAGCAATTCCCGGTGCTTTTTCCTTCGGGGGGCGATCTTTTGGTCTTGGCATGAATCGTGCGAGAGTGGATACCGGTTTGTGAACCACGTGAATGCCTTTGCGAGTACCCGTGATAGTGCTAAGCTAGTACCTTGAACTTAGGGAACGTGATGCGCGTGATAGGGCGATGCGGCGCAGCTCGCTTCGGTTGTGGGTTTTGGCGTGCGTGCACCATACGTTTCGTGACTTGTCGGATGAACCTTGTAGGGTAGCCGTTTTTTCTCAGATCAGCGATCACACTCTGCTCCTCGCTTTTTCTGTCAGTTTCTGAAGAACCGATAAGAGCCGCCCTGGACATGAGTGTTGTAACGACTGATGCCTTGTGACTCGTTGGATGGTTCGACTTAAAATTAAGGCAGCGTCCGGTGTGAGTGGGCTTCCTGTATACCGAAAACTTCATCTCCTCCCCTTGCCTCTTCACCAGTACATCAAGGAATGGTAAAGTGTTGTCTTTTCCCGTTCCACGGTGAACTGGATGTCGGCCTCGATGGAGATGAGGTGAGCCAGGAACTTATCAACTTCTGATGTTTTCAATATACAAAAAGAGTCGTCCACATAACGCATGAACACCTCATGTCTGTTGGTAAAGGACCAAAGCGCTCTTTGTTCAAAGCTTTCCATTGTCAAATTTGCAGTGGTGACAGATATGGACGCTCCCGTCGCAGTTCCGCTGGTTTGTATGTAAAAGTCCCCTTTAAAGCAAAAGTAGGTGCTGCGGAGGCAAAAATCAAGAAGGCGGCACAGCTCGTCCACGCTGAGGCTGGTTCTGGTGCTGAGTTAGGATTCTGATTCGAGAACCGCTCTGGCTGTGGAGACTGCCAGGGGTACTGGAACACTGGTAAAGAGGGACACGACATCGAACGACACCATGCTGTGTTCCCTGTTGACTTTTACTTCCGACATGCGTTCAACGAAGTCACCGGCATTGCGGACACAGGTAGATGTTGTTCCAGTGAGAGGCGAAATTATCTGGTGTAAGTAGTTTGACAAGGCCCGGAGCGGAGAGGTGGTAAAATCTACTATGAGTCGCAGAGGAAAGTTGATCTTATGAATCTTGGGCAGCCCATAGAAGCCCGGTGCAGAGCCATTCCTTCATATGAGCTGAAAGTAGAAGCCTTTTGAATCGGGGTGCTTCCTGAAAACATCTGCCAGAGTCTTGTTCAGGCCGTCTTGGACTTGGCGGGTCAGATCTTTCTTTAGCTTTTCATAAGCAGGACTGTCAAGGAGGTCTCCGACCTTATGCTCGTAAGCTTCCCGGTCTGGGACCACAGTCGAATCGCCCTTGTCTGTAGGCAGAATTACGATAGTGGTATCCGCCTGGAGCTCCCGCAGCGCTTTGCTTTCTTCTTTAGGCAGGTTATGATGAGGTTGAGAACTGAGTCTTGACAGAATACCTATTGCCTTAAGTCGGACTCCTTCACGAACGTCGGGATTCACGTGGGAGTTTCTGTCTTCTACAGCTGTCTCGCAGTCAGAAAGTCATCTAGATGAAAGATTCATTACAAAAGCGGTGGTGTCGCTGCTTTTGTTTGTCGTTCATGACTGATAGAATCGAAAGCTTCCTCTGCTGGGACGACCGTTGCTTCGTTTCAGCGGTGGCCGCGACGTTCCCAGCAAACAACTGCAGAGGTGGTAGTACGTCTGCAATCTGATGTTCGAGCTTCCGACATAGAAAAAAAAAACAGATTTAGTTTCGTTTTTTTTTTATGTTGGTGTGGCATTCAGGAATTCGGGCGTTCAGCAAAAATGTCCCGCTTGAGCCACGATCCGGTGTCCCTCTTGAGTGTGGAGGAAACGCTTAAGACGTAGGTTTTGTGGAATTACGCGCATGTCTCGGCAGGATTTCGTAAAGTCAAGGTGCGTTTTGAAGATGCACCTTGACTGCGGAGATGCTGGTTACGCCAGCACAAGAACAATGTACGCAAATTCGACCGAGAACGCAGTGCTCTTGCGGAGCACTGTGACACCTTTGACCATCCGATAGACTTCGCGAACGCGTTCGTTCTTGATGTTAAAACCAATCTCAGAGAAAGACATCACCTTGAATCATGGCACATCCAAAATACACCAGGAAATATCAACAGATCTATGGGTACCCTACCATCTGTTTATGTGAGTGGACTACGACACGTGATTAAGAAAAGACTGGACGGCAAGGAGGAAGCGCGATTAGAAGATATTCGTACCACCAAAGAAGACGAGTCTGCTCCCACGCACGAGATCAATCGCCCCTGAAGAAGAAACCAAATTGGTTTTGAAACGTTGGGTCCGAGTTTAATTTTTGGTTGGAGTCAAATTTCTTTCCATTAGCACTTCCCAACCTGACAGACGTGTGTCGAAGATGTTTACCTTCAAGTCTTTACACCTCGATTACTGGCGTTCGACAGCTCAGCTTGCAAAACGGTATGTCAACGTTACTCGCAGCATCTCCGTCTTCAAAACGCACCTTGACTTTCCGAAAACCTGCCAAGACATGTGCGTGATTCTGCAAAGCCTACGTCTTAAGAGTCTCGTCCACACTCAAGAGGGACACCGGATCGTGGCTCAAGCAGAACATCGTTTGCTCAACGCCCGATTTAATGAATGCCATACCACCATGAAGAAAAATTAACTGGATCTGTTTTTTCTACGTCGGAAGCTCGAACATCAGATTCCAGACGTACTACCACCTCTGCAGTTGTTTGCTAAGAACGTCGCGGCCACTGCCGAAAAGAAGCAACGTTTGTCCCAGCAGAGGAAGCTTTCGACTCTATCAAAATCAAGCGCGACAAACAAAAGTAGCGGCACCACCGCTTTTGTAATGAATCTTTCACATAGAAGACTTTCTGACTGTGAGACAGCTGTAGAAGACGGAATCTCCCACCTGGATCCCGACGTTCGTGAAGGAGTTCGACTTAAGGCAATATTTATTCTGTCAAGACACAGTTCTCAACCTCATCATAACCTGCCTAAAGGTGAAAGTAAATCGCTGCGGGAGCTCCAGGCGGATACCACTACCGTAATTCTGCCTGCGGACAAGGGCAATTCGACCGTGGTCCTGACCGGGAAGCTTACGAGCATAAGGTCGGAGACCTCCTTGACACTCCTGCTTATGAAAAGCTAAAGAAAGATCCGACCCGCCAAGTCCAAGACGGCCTGAACAAGACTCTGGCAGATGTTTTCAGGAACCACCCCGATTCAAAAGGCCTCCACTTTCAGCTCATATGCAGGAATGGCTCTGCACCGGGCTTCTATGGGCTGCCAAAGATTCATAAGATCAACGTTCCTCTGCGACCCATAGTAGATTTCACGGGTGTTGTATCGTTTCTGGCCTGGGTGGATCCCGAAAAAAGGGTCCCTCCCCTCAAAAGGGATTAGAGGGGATTATTTCCCTGGACTGCCGCCCCTGGAAAGGGATAAGCATGGATTATGCTCGGACCACTCCTTTGCATAAGCCCGAGGCAGTCGTCCGCGCTCTGATAGGACGTTCGACGCGTAGCTTTGTTAGACGCCCTTTGATTATATTAGAAAGAAAGGGAAGTGCGTGCGTGGATAGACTGAGTGATGGGACGCCACGGGGGCTTCAAGAAAGCCGGGTGGCCACATCGCGGAAGGCGCTCGAAATGCGGCTTGTCTTGTTTTGGATCGGCAGAAACACTTTGCTAGTTCGAGCAGCGAGCGGCCGCTAAATTAACCGCCGATGCTACCGTGAGCTATGTTCGCGTCATAACGACTTCGTGAAATTCGGCTTGTCTTGGATCGACAGAAACACTTTGCTACTTCGAGCAGCTAACGGCCGCGAAATTAACCGCTGATGCCGAGTGGTTTCCGTGACGACTCGTCCATTTGTCTTCAATCTGAAAAATGCGGTTCGTTTGCTTCGCTTTACTACGAGCGTACTTATTTTGTGAAGCAAGGGGTGTTTCTCGTGCTTTGCGTAATCTGGATAAATCATCTTCTTTTCAATACGCGTTCGAGTCCGTTGCACCGACTCCCCCGTGAACCACGCACCCGAAAACGTAACCGAAGGCCTCTGCCCCCCAGAACCGCGCGAGACGGCAAAGCCCGCCCAGGAGCCTCTTTGCACTCCTACTTCTGCGTGTTTTCGCGTACTATGTCGACTTTGCGGAGTAACAAAACAAGGAAAAAAAAATAAATAAAAGTGAAGGGCAACCACACGCGCGTCTCTTCGTTTTATTATTTTTGTCGCCGTCTCGGATTAATTATGAGTCGTTCTCCGTCTAGCCTGTGTTTTTGCCACCAGTTTGGTTAAAATATTGACGTGTAAGCAACGCAACTCTTCACACTGCTTTTATTTCTTTCTTCGCAGTGGATTTTTTCAATTTGTATTCCTGAACGGTTTTGCTACTCTTCTGCTCTATATCTCTCTCCCTCGCTCTCTCTCTCTCTCTCTCCCCCATAAAAGAAAGGCCCACACAATAACGTGTTCCAGTACTCTGAAGCAAGTCACCCTCCTATTCTTCGCCGTTGAAATATTTTAGGCTGTACAACAGTGATGTGTGCACATTGAAAGGCAACTTCTTGCTGCAATGTTTGTCGTTGAATATTAAATCACCAGCACAAATGTTATTTACCGTTGAGTGCCCGGGACAGCTTAAGAAAACACCAGCACACCCTTCAATTGTTCAAACCACTGCTTCATGCACCACACAGGTGACTGTGGCATAGTGAGAAGCACAACCAGGGTGCTTGCTGTTTAATGTCGGAAACACTTTGGAAAGCGCAGTTACCACATGAACCTGAGGTTCTAGAGAATCTTAAACCTTGGTGCCATGCAAAATAACTAAGTTAAAGAAACTGTTAAGGAAGAGTCACAACAGGTGCACGCCACAGGTTCTCGTAACTCTCCACATACCAGGCCGGGCAGCTGTGGACCAGCGAGCAGGTGTCGTAGAGTAGCTGCCACTGCGAGCGGTGCAGTGTCTCAAAAAAGAAACAGTTGCTGGAGAAAGCTCTCATGAATGCAAAGTATGTGGTGAGCTTGGAGTAGTGATGGTGAAGCAAAAAGGATTTATGCCAAGCCTGTTCCTGTGTTCCACGATGTACAGCGTCCTCCCCTTACCAGAATTCCTGGCTGTTATTTTCCTTCCCTACGTGTGCGTGCCCCCATCAACAGCAATAGTAATAATTGCACGCTGTTTCAACAGGACGTGCTGATTTGGAGGGGGCTTGGTGGCAGAATGTGGTAGCACACTGCAGCTCGCAGTGTGTGGAGCGAAAACTTGCACTGCTCGCCCCTGCCCGTTTTGACCTGGATGAGCACTGTACCTACGCATGGCCGTGTATTACTACTATATGATTCATCTTAAAGACTTTGGGCTATCGGTTGTACCGCACTAGTCAAATTTCTCACATAGAGCGTGACAAAGTGTCGCCATGCACTGCCAGACCGATCTTCCTTTTTCTTAACAAATAATGTCTAATTTTCTTTGTTGCTGCTAATTTGGCAGTTGAGTAAAAAAAAAAAAGAACTACTTTTGTGTGTGATGGGAAAAACAAAACCTCTCCATATACAAGATTTACCTACAGCCAGGTACGTAGCCAAGGGGGTGGCCCATGAAGCCCAGCCCCCCCCCCCCCCCCCGAAATCTGCCATTTTGCTGGGGCCATCTCTCTTCCCTCCCCCTCATACAACATTTTGTCATGGGCGGGCCTCCCCCGAAACAAAATCTTGGCTACATGCCTGCCTACAGCCACTTAAAAACATTGCCGCTCTTCAAGCTTGCCAGAGGGTAGGCCTGCACGCAATCCACTACACTCTGTTTCACATTAATTTCGAAAACTGTAGAAACTGCGGCCTCTGTGAAGGCCGGAGGAGCCTGCTGTGAAATTAACACACTTGGGAAAAACGTACCCCATGTTTGCCTAAGGGCATTGGATGATTTTAAAAAGGCATTCATACTTTCAGTCGGCTTGCAAACTGTAGTAAGAATGTTAGTTTGTACCATAGACGTTTCAATTGCCCCTGCTTCAACTACTGGGAAATGATTTCAAATTCGCAATAGTGCTGAACGGAACCAAAACACATGGGGGAACGGTGGCCGAGTGGGCTAGCACGTCTCAGCTCGGGGCATGTGGAGCAAACGCTCGCGCTGCAGAACCCAGGAATCCTGGGCTCAATCCCAGCCCTTGCTCATTTCGATCTGGACGAGGATCATACCGGTAACGCGTTTGTGTAATCACTACTACATGATGCACGCTAAAGATCCCAGGCTTTCGGTCATACTGCACTGGCTAAAGTTCTCATCTACAGCGGCAAGCTTGGCGCCATTTGAGGCAGGCCGACCTTTCGCTGTCTAGACATCCTCAACACAATGCGACTTCTTTTTTTTTTTTTAACTGAAACACGTACAAAAAGGGAACGTGCCTATGACCTTGTACAGTAATGCATTGAACTGTCTGTGAAAGCTTGTGATACACAAACGGGCAAGAGGCAAGAACGAGAGCATGCACATTCACACTGTGGCAGCAAATACATCACAGCAGCCTCCTTTGCCAGAGTTGCCTTGACAGATGTAACAGCAGGGCAGCGAATGCCGATATGACCCAAAACATTGTAAAAGTTATTGCTTTGCTTTTAATAATAGTTAAAAAAAAATTGAGATTAATAGCTTTTCCAAACAAAGCCACATTAGCAGTACTTTTTGGCGCAGATGGAACAGTCTGCCGTGATGGTGAGGAAATGCTGTAGCTGTTGCCGTTTGCCAAGTTATGGAGAAACACAGTACAGATCATTCCACTCAGAGAGAAGACGCACCTTGAACCAGAGCACTCAGACTGGACTTTTCCTCGGTCCGTCGTCTGCTTCAAGAACCAGCTGTAAAAATGATCCGTTAGCATGCAACATGGTTCCAAATCTCACATTTCGGCTATTTCAAGTGCAAATTTAGAAGTGGGAGTTAGCGTGCCATGCCATACTTGATGAAGAGAT
>JABSTQ010005376.1:0-107983 GCA_013358835.2 Ixodes persulcatus
ATTGTATGTGATTCCAATATTGGGAAACATATGGCTCATTGGGCCATTGTTGGGCCATTCTTTGCCACATCAAATCCAATGTTGGCCCAATTCGGTGTGCTGCCTGGGTACCTAGAGTTACCGCGGAGTCGTTGGCGGTTTCGTTGAGTTGGGTTTAGCAGACGACAAGCTCGAAGGCATTGCTACGTGGCATTCGCTCTCTCTAGGAAAGCCGCTGTCGAGATGGAACTTCTTTGTCATTCATTAACTTCTGGGCTTCCCGGAGGACGGTCTCATTGACGGCAGGTTCCTTTGTTTACTCCACTACGAGAGCAAGCTTGCTAGCTCAGCCATGTGAGCTCCGGTAAATTTGATTTTTTGAGTCGGCGTGCGAACGTTTAACAAATGCCGATTTGATCTCCAAACACCCGACATCAGGATCGCAGCACACCATAAAATACTCGCCTCCAAGCACAGCGTACATGCTTCAATATTCTTACTTTTGTGCGTTTCCCCCATAGACGCGTGTATATATTGCCTGGTGTCAAACAATGGCCGCCGGGGGCTACACCGATGGGTTCCCGATCTGCGATTCCGCCTTCTACAATAGAGATCAGTGACAGCAACTAAACGGATTGTAGCGCACGAGAGCACGACGCACCAAAACTATCGACGGGCCGCATGAGCCTCTTCTAATCGCACGGCTTTGACGAACCCGGCATCTCGTGGATATACGGGCGGCAAAAGGGGAAATTATTTCTAAGCTAAATTAATAAAGGCTTTTGTGGAGCGGCAGAGTGTAAGGCAATAAAGACGGTGATATTATTAAGTTTTACGAATGTATTATTATTTCTTAACCGTTTGAAGACTCGTTTCAAGCACATATGCTGAAAGTTAGCTCGAACGATATTTTTATGGACCATTCATCCATGCATGCATGCAAATGAAATACAACGTTTTTGAGTTCGTTTGCCGTCGCAGGAAACTGTCGAACTTATCAGATTCCGTACGAGATGGAACCCGTCGATGCGCTATACACGAACTCATCTCTGTTACGTCACGGCGCGGTGGTGGCGCGTCGGGCGCACTTCCGGTCTGGGACTGTGGGCAGAAGTCGCCATGGGGGACGTGCATTCCTGTGTTACTTTGGAAGAAACCGGACAAGAACCTGCCTTCTCGTCAAAACGCCGCGACTGGGGCTGTATCAAAAGAGTCGGGAAAGGTTTGAAGGTCAGTTTTCATTTTTCTACCTCCTCGGTTCGTCCGAGAACGTGAATAGGGGCCGTGAAAAAGGAAAAAACAGACGCCGTCGGACCACGATTGCTTGAGCGAGAAACACTTTGGATTGAATTCATAGACACTTGTAGTCGTCAGATTTATTTGTTTTGTTCCAACATGAATGCGGGAAAACCGTCAAGTTGCACGGACCACCTGCAGACTACGTTCAGTACGTGATGAAGCTCAAACGGCCGCCTCATCGTTCGAGCTGTCGTTTGCACGTTCAAACGACAGCATCAGGTAGACCAAACGTTGACCCGGTAATTGCGATGAGAAGTGCAGACCTCAAAAGTCGTTTAGGCTTGAAGGTTGCTTTGGGTAAGCAGGCTCGGTGTGAACAGTAGATATAAGGAGATGTAGATAATTGTTACCAGTGGCCATCACCGACTTGTTATGCCTGATTCAATCGGTCCGATTCTGCTTGCGATTTTCAGTATTGTCGTCGACATCTCAGCTACGGTTCAGGCATTTGGAGCCCGAGCGACGTCATAACTAAAGAATGCGAGCAGAATCTCATGATGCGAATCAGGCTTTAGCGTCCAACAGCGAATTAAAGATCTTTCATGCATGAGAAACAAATCGTACCCCGTCGAGGTAAGTCGTTTATTATTATTATTAATGAGGTTGTCAGGTTATTAAAGAATTGCATGTCTATCGCGATTTCGCAGTATATTTGTTTCCTTGGTATACATTGAATTTCGTAGATGGGCTCTTTTGGTGAAGATCTCCATTGAACACGCGATGCGAGTACAATCTGTAATAAACTCACCTTATGTTTTTATCCAGTACTTTCGCGCTTTGGGGTCTTGCGGAAATCTGAAGAAACTGCAAGAATCTTTCTCCACGCGATGGTTATAACCAGGTACGAAGCACCCTCCGATAGCGCGAGTCCGCAAACAAAATTTGGGATCTCAACCGATCGCCTGAAGTGCCTTTCTCACGGGTGCAATGCGATCTTTTAACAGGCGATCAACTCGATCGACTCCCGGACTTTCGATAAACCATATTTTGCATCGCATTCCACTCTGAATTCTTAAAAGTGTCTGAAACTCATTATATTTCAAAGAAATGCAATATCAGAATATCGTCTTTATTCACACGCTTCAGACGCCGGCGCCGGCTTGGCCGGCGGGCGTGTGGCAGATGGCATACTACTTGCATTCGTCTTCTGCTGCAGGCATCTTGAGGACCGGAAGTTGCAGTCGAAAATATTTCACAAACAAGCGATTACCGGCACACTTCTGTCGAAACATATATGACATTCAAGCTTTTTATTTCTGTGATTTTTAGAAGTTTAAATCATACTCCTGATTTTTGAGCGGTCGGGTTTTCGTAGCGAAACCTAGCCAGATGTATTTTTCCATATTAACGACCCTAGCAACGGTTTGTTTGGACCAATGACGTCACACTTACGGAGTCAATAGACGTCACGTCAATTCGTTTTCAGGCGCGCTGCATGGAAAAGCCTTTCCCGCAACGCTAACTGATTTTTCGGCTTTCCAATCGAAGTATCTTTATTTGCTGGGCCAAGCATTCTAAAAATGGCTTCGGTTCGACTGTCTCTGCATCTCGACAACTTGTGTGTCGCTGCGCTATCAATACGCTACCAATCGAATGATAAATGAGTTTTCAGGCGAGATATACAAATATACCTTATCCGAAATGCTAATTTCTGATTTGGCTTTGAAATCAAACCGATTTTACTTGCTGGATTAAGCACTGTTCATCTGAAAACGGGCAGCAATCCTACGGTGCCTTTCGTTTGGAAATCAATTCTGTCAGCGCAGATATTGTGTTTCAGGGCACGACGTCAAGGAGCTCGAAAAAGTCACTCGCGCTGCGAGAAAAACTGGGTGCACGAAGAGCGCGCTTGAGCGTCAGTCTCCGGCGGCGCTCCTGTCTGTTTAGGGAACGGAGCACCATATTTTAGCGCTCCGGAGCACGAAATTAACAGGCCTATTCAAAGCCTTCCAACAAATGCTATCGACATCCACAACATTCCTCGCTTTATAACATGTAAAACAAATCAAACTATACACGAAACCTTATCCTCCGGAGTACAACAAGCGTCTCCAGATCCTATGCATGAATATAATTATTCTACTGAACTAGTAAGATTTATGCCGGGGATTTATCTTTAAATAATCATACCAGTCAAATGAACCTATGATTTCTAGAGAAGTATAAAAGGCATCGTTGGGTATAACTGAGAAAACATCAGAAGGTAATCCGTCCAGGCATTCTGTTGTTGAAACAAATTAACTCTAAAATGCTGCAATCTTATGCCTATATTCCCTCACTTTATTAATATGATTCAAACGCGCGGATGACCCTACCCGTTTAGTTTTAAAACTAATTTTTTCTGGTTCAAACGGTCGAAGGCGATTGAAAAGTCAATAATGAGGCCCAAGGTAGTTTACTTCTGTTTGATGTTGCTTAAGATTAGTTCCTTTTGTTTTAGTCGCACAAGCTCAGTCGAATGTCCCCTCATAAAACCAAATTGGAAAGGAGTTAAGAAAGCAATTTTCTCACAAGATGCGTACAACCTCGCGTTAATTATTTTTTCCATCCCTTTTGAAAAGACCGACAACAGAAAAAAGGGCAGTTAGCCAGGTTGTTTCTATCTCTGGACCTGAAACTTACTGTAACGTTAGCTATTTTCATTTTTAGGGGGACATTTGCCACTCTTATATGCTAAATTCAAAATATGCGATAATATTGGTGCGATAGATAGAATTACGTGTTTCAGTGGCTTAATTTGAAAACCTCTGCCAGTTCTTCCGCACCAGCGGGAGCAAAAACAAAAAAGGGGTATCACAGACATCTTTTACAACAAGAATTGCATCTGTGTCAATAGCATTATCAACAATGTTTACAAAATATAAATTAAATGTCTCTGCCAACGACAAAGCAGTATTTTTTTTTTTTCACCTTCGAGAGAAAGTTTGATTGGTTTAGGTCCGCGGGGGCCACGGCCTAGCAACTAGTTATCCTTTTTCCATACAACATTGGCTCTCTTCTCGGCCTGAAGTACATTATAAAAATACACCCGTTTTCTTTGCGTAAAGCACAAGTCACTGTATTATTTTTTTTTAAACAGCGCTAATACCCGTTGGTTTCTATATGAAATGAAGTTTAGGTAGAGCTCATTTTTGTGCTAATTTTTTTTATCTGTTTTGCTGTTCACACGGTGTTTTCGAGCTTTGTTGCACACAATTTTTTTCGTTTTACGGAAAACCGTGTACTCATATTATTTTTTTCAATCTTTCGACGAAATAACCATTTGAATGATCAGCTGAATCAATAGAGAGCACTGTGCTCCACCCTGTGAGGCACCTTTCTCGTTTAAAAACCTCCAAACGTTTAGTGTTAATATCTCCATAATAAACAGGACAGTCATTCCTACTCCTACAGAGTCCGACGTTGGCGTCAACAAACATGTAGATTGGTATGGAATCACCTATTGTGGTCGAAATGACCACCTCAGATACGTTAGGCTTTTAAGTAAGGACAGAAACTTCGACTGCCTTGGTGACTACAACGCGCCGAGTTTCATAATCCGAGTGTAGCAACTAAACGGAGCATAGCGTACAGAAGCGCTACACACCGAAATTATTGACGAGCCGCATGAGCCAGTTCCGACCGCACGGCTTTGAAGAACTTGGCTTTTCGTGGATACGTGTGGCAGAAGCCGAAATTATTTCCAAGATACATTCATTAAGACGTGTGTGGAATGGCAGAGTCTAAAGTAAAAAAGACGTTGACTTTATGAAATCTTTATGAAAGCATTAATATTACTGAAATATTTCACGCTCGTTTCGAGCCCCTATGGGGAAAGTTACCTTGATCGATCTATGACTGACCATGCATCCTGTTCAGATTTCAATGGAAGACAACATTCTTGAACTCTTTTGCCAAAAGTAAACGGTCAGCTAGAACGATTAGGGACAAAACACTGAGAGGGAGAAACAGAGACATACACACCGCTGTGTGTATGTCTCTGTTTCTCCCTGTCTGTGTTTTGTCCCTATTGTTCTAGCTGACCGGTTTAATTTTTGCATTATGTACCAACTAGCTGAACTTCAGCCTGTTATTCAGTCTTTTTTTGCCGATGCGGGAAACTGACGAACCTTTCAGATGCAGGGTCAGAGGGAACCCGTTGATGTGATATACACCGGCACATGACCGTTCAATAGAGAGCACGTCAATTCGTTTTCAGGCGAGATGAACAAACCCTTTCAGCAACGCTATCTGACGTTTTGGCTTTCCAAATGAAAGATCTTTAATTTGCTGTGCTAAGAATTCTAAAAAGGGCTGAGTCCGACTGTCTTTTCATCTTGACAACTTTTTTGTCGCTTTGCTATCGGCATTCTGCCATTCGATAGATGTATTCGAGCGAGTTCGATAGGTGAATCCGAGCGATGAATTCAGGCGAGATACACGAACAAGCCTCTTCCGGAACGCTAATTGCTGTCTTGACTTCGAAATCAAACAGTTTTCACCTGCGGGCTTAAGCACTATTCAATTCAAACGATGCAGCGATCCTTCGTCTCGGCAACGGTTCTGTCAGCGCATACATCTTGCTTGCGGACGTGAGGTCATAAAACGTGAAGAAGTCACTCGCGCTCCGAGCAAACCTCGGTGCACGGAGAAAGCGCTCGAGTGCCAGTCTCCGGCGGCGGTCTTTTCCGTTTAGTGAACGGGGAAGCAAACTTTGGCGCCCCGGAGCACAGACTTAACGCGCCCATTCAAAGCATCCCAACACATTTTCTCGATATTCAAAGTATTCCTCACATTCATGACATAACATATAAAACAAATCAAAAAATACACGAAACCCAACCCCTCGGATTACAGCAAGGTCTGCATATTTTAAGAATAAGATTATTTTATTTAATTATTAAAATTTCTGCTTGGAATTTATTTTTTACACAATCATATCAGTCAAATGAGCCTATGATTTCCAGAACAGTATAAAAAACATCCTTTGAAAATAACTGAGAAAACAGCAGAAGGCATTCCGTTCTATTTGATAACAGTTTTTGCAAACAAACAAATAAAAAATTCTTAAAAGCTTCAGTTTTGCACCTGCATTCACGCACTTTATGAATATGATCCACACTCGCGAAAAAGTAATATGGGCAGAACAGGTAGTTTCACGTGGAATGCCAGTCTGAAAGCGAAATTCACTGTTAAAAAACTTCAAACGAAGGCTGGCTTTGCGGCATTTTAATATACTCCATTTCAACACCTACTTCAGCGCGAAGTACTGAACTATCTACTTTACTGATTTTCCTAAAACATACCTAGCTAAAATATTTTAAAATCCTTCCTATTTATTTTATCTATAGTATTTTTGTTGTCCCACGCGATACTGTTATATTCAAATGCAGATATCACGTTTGTTATAAAATAATTCTCCGTCACCAGCGGAAAGTTCCGCGCTTTTCGACACAAGAAACCCAACGATTTGAAAAGCTTTGCTGCGGTATAATCTACATGCCGATTCTAACACAACCAGGATATGAGGTAAATAACTAGATACTGATATTCTGAGACTGTTTTAAAACGAGTGCAGTTGATGTCCTTAAAATAACTGGTGGTGGATTGTTTTCTAGAGGAAGACATGCACATGGTTTTATCGAAATTCAATTTCTATCGCCATTATAACGATAAATGAATTTTAACTTGATTCTTTGTATGATGAAGTTGTCACTATTATATTTTACTTATCTATATAACATGCAATTATTGGCGAACGTTCTCACGCATGAAGTAACTGACTCAACAAAATCAATTATAAAAAATTAAAAGTATTAAAGATCCAAAAACCGACCCCTCTGGGACTGCTCAGGTTAATTGTTCAATTTTTGATTTGGGAGAACGAAGCGTTAGCCAGCCGTCGGTGAAGTGTTGGATGATGAAACCATAAATTGGAATAGGTCATTGTGCAATTAAATTATTTTATAGTTTGTAATTGTGCCTTTTTATTTTATTTTTTTTTTGTGTGTACACCGTGCTTAAGCTATGTGTACTCTATCTTTATGCTGTGTTTCTGGCGAGCTCTTAGAGCAAGGATTTCACTAAGCCGAGCGGTGGTCGCACATAGAGCTGGTGGCGACCGGTTAGAAAGCACTGCAGATATAGGTCCCGCTACTAAGCTTAAAAGCCTTGTAACAGACAGCAGAACATCATACCACCCATTTTCTTCACAAAAGGACCGTATATATCATCCACTTCTAGCAGACGCATGGCAAGCGAGGTGTCACGCATAAAAGAAACACTGAAAGTGTGGCTTTCTCCTTGACCGGCAGCCTACGACTCCTGATGTAATCGCACATAGTCACAACAGCCATATTAGCACGTTTCGCGGCGCCACGAACCAGATATTGTCCGTCAATAGCTCTACGGTTTTGGTTCTACACCGGGGTTCCACTTTTGTTCTCGTAGGAACATAAGCCAGTCAGATAACCAAACCACCGGCTACCTAAAGTGCAATGACGCTATTTTAAAAGCTCGTTTTGCCCCATCGACACTGTTCGCATAAGATCAGAGCCAATATCATTCTCACTTCAATCTGGGCAAAATCACCTAATTCTATTCCCATTCTATTCCTCGCAGTTCTGCGGTCCTTCCATTCCCATTCCATTCCTGGGTCGCGAAAGGGCGGAATGATTCCGGAATCTTTCTTACTACGAAGTGGCCACTCCGCAAAACTGGTAAAGTGGACGCTCGCAAAATTTTTCAACAATTAAAATAAACATAAACATTGCGTGTTCAGATGTGTTGCACTTAACATGAAAAATGCATTAAATCTTCTGGCGATTTTATTATGTCCTTGTTTATTTTAATTTCGTTGTTTTTGATAAAGTGAGTGTTAACGCCGGTTTTCGGGTTCTACTCGATCTGCAAGAATATTAATCTATTTCGACACTTCACACTTCATGACAAAAAACTTTGGAAAGGGAAAGGGAAAAGTTTATGTAACATTTCAGACTTGTTGTACAAGCGCATACTCTGAAGGGAAATAAAGACAGAACGTTCATATAGCAAACATTTTATGAGCCTTTTATATTTACATGTGGGTGAATGATAAAAATAGGGCCTATTGTGGCAATGATTTGTGCTCCGAAAATAAATTTCGAAGTATTCTTTGAGTTCACGTTCCCACTTTTTAATATTTAACGTAAAGCTCTACTGCTGGGTGTTTGTAAAAGGGTAAGGAACCGGCAATAGTTTAATCTTAACGATTCCGTTTCAGTTCCAGGACAAATAAAAATATTGTTTTTTTTTCGGTTATGGTGAACGAAATTAATTTGTTCCTATATGATTTTTGGGTTGGGTTTCGGTTTTAGACTCTGTACATGACCGCCGGGTAGCAGAGCGAGCCAGCAACAAGTGTACCTACAGTTGATGAACGAGGTGTTGATGTCACCGCCGAGTAGCTTTGATATAACAGCGCCTTTAGAAGTCCTTCCAACGAAAACTGCTCTGTTATGCGTATTTTCATTCGCTTGAATCAGGATGTATATCGCTGTATTTTAACGCATCGGAATTTTAAAATTTATTATTGTTGCGTAAGCGGCAGGTGTGATAATTTAAACCAAGTGTTTCCTGGAAAACATCACACTTATTCATCACAAAAGACATCGATAGAGGTTACCATAATGTCCCACATTGAAATGTTACAGTGCACTTAAGGGCAAAATCTGTATATTCCTTATCAAGCTTCCAAAATAGTACTCTCAAAGAAACCACCACCAACTCGCACAGAAGAAATAGATTTTAGAGTTCAATTATATGATTAATTTATTATTTATTAGAGGTGCTTTGCAAGACCGTAGGCGAGAGGAGCGTGGTGGGAGTAGGCGAAGGGAGCGGCAGCGTGCACCACTGGTGAGGCGTGAACAGCGTGCACGGCCACTGGAGCAGCCTTGACGACGACCGGGTGTGGGCCCTCGAGGGCGGTGGAGAAGAAGGGAGCGTCGGCTGGTGCCGAGGTCTTGGTTCCTGGCTCGTTGGTCTCGACGGTGGGGTGGAAGCCGGTGGCGTCGGCCACGTACTTCACCACACGGCTGACCCCGAGGGCATCGACGTAGCCGTAGGAGCCAACCTTGTTGTTGAACTCATCTCCGGTCTCCTGACGGGTCATGCGGGTGCCGAACTCGTCGACGTTGTCGAAGCCGAAGCTGTATGGCTGGGGAAGGTGCTGGAATAAAAAAAAATAATATACAATAGCATCAGCAGAGTTATGTAGCAAACAAAAGCCTGTTTATAAATTCGACACAATGAAGTTTCCTTGCATTTGACTTTATCTAAATGCGTACATATTTGGCAGAACCAAGGCTTAGCAGTTCAAACTCGTCGGCTGTTTTTTCCTCTCCATCTCCAGTGGAACAAAACAATAAAGTTGAAGATGAAGTGGAGGTAAGTAAGGCCATAAAGATCTGGGATACTTGAAGCATTTTTTTTTTGTTATGTAACCGCGCGTGACAGTTTAAAGTGAATATGCATACATGCTGTGATATATCAATACAGTACTTCCGATGTTACCATTTATAATACGGTGTCGACACCTGATTGTTTAGATATTTTACAATGATCAAAATGAATGTTCTCAAATGACCTACCGTCGTCCGAATGAAGGTTCTATATAACCTCACATGATATCTAGTGTTATGAGGTATTGAATAATATCTTAGCTCCTTCAAGATTTCTGCAAGCTCTCATTTTACTGACCTGCTCCACAACAACTCCGCAAGCCACGTAGGCGAAGAGGCAGCACACAAGGATCTGGAAGCAAACAGAACGTTGTTATTCCAGTCAAAGCGAAAGCAAATAAGTTTCTGAAAATCTTAATATCCAAGGCAGCGACTAGCGTCGATAGGCTTGCCTACCTTGGAGAACATGATGATTACTTTTCCTCTTGCTTTAGAGTGGAAACGATGGTGCAGTACAGGACAGTAAAGCCTTATATACCCGGTACAAAAATAAATTAACTTTAGACACGCCCTGTAAAGCTATCCAGTCAATACCGTAAGTCAATCGACGAAGTAAAAAAAAAAAACGGATTGCTACGTTGATTAAATTACAGCGTGGTGAACTCGGAAAGACGGGAGAGAAAAGGAATGCGGTTAGAGAGGGCTTATTTTTAATTTTGATTGGAGCTGTTCCTGATAATGTACGATTTTGAAATGCCGCTATGGAGTAGGATGCTTTTGCGCGTGAGGAGGAGAAATGCTAAAAGCAGGATAATGCTTGCATTTTCATTATCATGTTCGTCGAAGTCTATGTTGTTAAGCTAGGACAGGAAAGCCATGTTTAGGTTCGGAAAAATCCCTACATTCAATACCAATAAAAATGTTTCAAGCTTACATTCATGCTAACATTTAGCGCACCACAATTTCAGCTCCTGCGAACATATTGGTATAAAAAATTTTGTCCTGCTTTTATTTAGTTTTTTGTTCATTTCTTAAAAGGTGCGAAAGGGGTTACTAAGAAAGCGTGACATGCATTGCACGTTGGTTGCTATTTGATTACCTTAATCAAATTTTGAAGAATGCAAAATAAAGTCGATGGTGTACGATATTTGGTTAATAATTTCAAATTCTTAACGTCATTTTTATTTCTTTAATTCATACCTTATACTTCTTACAAATAAAAACGACTTCAAACGTATTCCTTTAGACAGTACTTACTCTTTTTCCCAGGTAAAAAACAATACATTAATCTCATTTCTGACTAGTGAATTGTGACACATTTTAATGTACAGCCTCCAGATTTTTTAACAATTTCGCTTGAACCTTGGCCGGCCGATTGGTCAGCGCGTTATTGTGGCGTAAAGCAGCAAGTCAGCGAGGATAGGTGCATGCCTTTTGTCACTCGCGCGTATTCTCGCTGAGCTGCTCTTTAACGCCGGAATAAGGCGCTGATCTAGCGGCTGCTCGAAGTTCGCGCGATATTGTTAGAAATCTGAAGACTGTACATGTGTTCTACATTATTGGCATTCTTAGAAATGATTGAGATTATATTAAATCATCTTCCTATTCTTTTATATGATCGGAATCCCAACCGATGATAGAGGTTGCAACGATTGATTAATAGCACGTTTATTGAAAGGCAAAAAAGTATATCTGTTGAAAAATCTCCTTTGCCGACAATGCCAGGAATTTGTTATAAAAAGCTAAAGCGAAAAAAAAAAACATTTGTTTATGGATCTACTGTGGTCGTTCATAAAATAGAGAACACGATATGCGCTGGCCATATATGTAATCTTGTGACAGATATTTCGCGGATGTATTTGCCTTTATATCTTTCAATAATTGACGTAATCAATTCCAAAATTCAACGGCCGAGGTACAGCTTCATTTACACTGCACATTTTGTTTGTTTTCACCCTTTTTTCAGGGCACGACAATTATTGGAAGATATAAAAACAAAGACAATCGCGAAAGTCTAGAAGCATGTATAATTTATTTTATTATTTATTTATTTATTTAGTTATTCTGAATTTTGAATTAGAGGGGGAGGATACACATATACCAGAAATATAAATAAACAAGCAGGTAATGATCTTACACAAGCTGTCAACGAAACGCAAAGTACATATAATGAAATACATAATACTTTCGGGACAACGAAAGCCTTTTTTTGTATTTCACAATTTTCAAAACATCTTTTATTATTTTGCGATATTTGGTGCATTAAGTCCGCACTTCTTTACTCCTACTCTGAAGCTCTGAGTTTCATCGAGCGCAGCAACTAAACGAATCGTAGCGTACTTGTTCGCGACACACCGAAACTACCGACGAGCTGCATGAGCCACTTCCGACCGCACGGCTTTGACGAACCCGACATCTCGTGGATACGGGTGGGAAAAGGCGAAATTATTTCTAAGCTAAATTAATTAAGGCCTACATGGAGCGGCAGAGTGTAAAGTAAAAGAGACGGTGACATTATGAAGTTTTGGAATGCACTCATATTTCTGAAAGGTTAGACGACTCGCTTCGAGCACATATCCGAAAATTTACCTTTACCAATATTTTTTTTGACCATGCATTCTGTTCATATTTAAATGAAAGACAACATTTTATTAACTCGTTCGCCGTCGCAGGAAACTGTCTATCTTGTCAGATGCCGTACGAGACGGAACCCGTCGATGCGCTATATACCGGCGCACCAGCGTTCAATAGACTGCACGTCCATTCGTTTTCCGGCAAAATGGATGAAAAATCCTTTTGCGCAACGCTAACTGACGCTTCGGCTCTCGAGTAAAGTTTCTTTATTCGCTGGGTTAAGCATTCTAGAAAGGGCCGCGGTTGAACAGTATCCTGATCTCAACAACTTGTTTGTGGTTGTTGTATCGGTACGCTACCAATCTATAGATGAGTTCGTTTTCAAACGAACAAACCTGTTCCGGAACGCTAATTTATGTCGGCTTTGTAATCAGGCTGTTTTTACCTGCTGGATTAAGCACTATTCAACTGAAAAGGGGCAGCGGCCTGGCAATGCAGACATCTTGTTTGCGGACGTGACGTCACGGAGCGCGAAGGTGTCGCTCGAGCTGCGAGAATAACTCTGTGCAGTAAGAGAGCGCTCTAGTGTCAGCCTCCGGCGGCGCTCCTGTCCGTTCAGTCAACGGAACACCAAACTTTCCCGCTTCGGAGCACGGACTTACCGCGCCCATTGAAATCATCCCAACACATTTGCTCGACATTCAACGCATTCCTCACATTCATAACATGTAAAACAAATTTTAAAACATATAAACAACCTTCGAAGTAAAACAAGCAATGCATATCCTAGGCATGACTATAATTATTTTACTGAGTTAGAAAGATTTCAGCCTGGGATTTATTTTTTACATATGCATATAAGTCAAACGAACCTATGATTTCCAGTGAAGAATAAAAGGCATCGTTTGATACAACTGAGAGAACAACTTCAGCTAATCGGTTCCATGCTAACTGTCTTTTGGGGAAAAAATGAAATGCAAAAAGCTGCAATCTTATGCCTATATTCACTACTATGATCCACACACGCGGATCGACAATATGGGGAGAACCTTTAATTTCACGTGGAATGCCAGTCTAGACGTGAAATAAACTGTTGAACAACTTTAAATGAAGACTTGCTCGGCGGCACTCCAGTTTACTCAATTTCAAGATTCTTATTCTGCGCGTCGTACTTAAGTCTCCACTTCACTGATTTTCCTAAAACACACCTAGCCGCTTTAATGTTAAACTTCGTTTATTTTATTTTTACGCATAGTAGTTACGGGAAAGGGGGGGGGGGGTTGTTCCCTTAGAGTGCAGGTGTATTATAGTATTGGTAGCGCATTTTTATATAACAGTTCGCGCGTCACATGTGGAAAGTAACGAATGCTCTGACGCAAGAAACCCAAAGATTTGGGACCAATTGCTACGATATATTCTGCATGCCGATTCCAACACAACGAGGCCGTGAGGTAAACATCTAAATAAATTTATTCTGAAATCGTTTTTAAACGAGTTTTGTTGATTAAAAAAAAAATACTCGTGGTTGCTTGTTTTCTAAAGAAAGAGAGGCACATGGTCTTATCTTGATTAAATATCAGTCACATTTTTCTGCACCGTGTATCTTTTTTTTTATTTCGATCCCTTTGAATGATGATTCTGTAACAATCCAATGTTATTTATCTATGTAATATGTAATCACCTGCTAACTCTCTCATGCATAAAGTAACTTACTCATGAATAGCGTTTACATAAATTTAGAAAAAAAAAGGAAGGTCCTAACACCGACTCATATGGGACTCCTGATGTCACTTCATCAATTTTTAAAACGCAGTTCTTAGGCTCCCCTTTGCACGTATGGCGGCGTCGGCGTCGCCGTCACCGTCGCCGTCGCCTTAGCCGCTGGCCTCGGCGTAACCGTGCGCGTGGGATTATGGGACGTCACAGGCCTATACACCAATTCGGTTACCCGCTAAATATAGCTAAAAACTGAATTGGTGTGTAGGTCTGTAATGTCCAATATTGCCACACTGCGCATTCAGTTTCCCCAGTAAATTTAGCGGCAAAACTGACGTCACATTGGCTCAACACAAATTCTGTTTCTCCGCTATATGATGCGGGAATTGAATTCTTGTTGAGGTCATATGGCGTCCTTTTTGCCGCTAAATTTCACGGGGAAACCGACTTTGTGTATAAGCCACGTGACATAATGTCTTGTGACATCATTTTTCCCGTTATATTTAGTGGGAAAACTGAATTGGTGTTTAGGTTACGTGGCGTCAGTTTTCCATGTATATTTAGCGGGGAGACGTGACGTCTTGTGACGTCACAGGCCACGGCTTCGCAAGCGAGAAACGCTTCACGTTGAAACAAACACCGTGTGGATTGCAGTATGGGGCTCCCAAAGTACCCTCCTTGTTCTCCCTGGCCAACCCTCAAACAAAACAAAAACAAAATGTATATATATATATATATATATATATATATATATATATATATATATATATATATATATATATATATATATATATATATATATATATATATATATATATATATATATATATATATATATATATCGGGGTAGAGAATCAGAAATATATATATATATATATTTCTGATTCTCTACCCCGGTATATCACAAAATCAACATACCTCAGGAGCTGCGCTCTAGTTCCGCATTACAGAGAAGCGTAAACGTCTGTAATTTGTTTTTGTTGAGTAAGCTACACTGGCTGAGGTTGAGCAGTTTCGCGTGGCTCCTGGAGAGCCATACTGTGCATGCGCGAGGAGCAGTGATGGAATGGGCAGGACTGGTATGGCGCATAGGTCAGTCCCCGATGCACGCTCCGCGCGCATGCACCCGCTCGAGATCATGGCTCGCGCTGTCCGGTTGTTCTGGGCGGCAGCTTGGTTGCTTGATACATAACAACACGGCGCTCATCAAAAAAGTCAAATTTGGGGGTTTTACGTTCCAAACCAACGATGGACATCTGACACGCCCCAGCGGAGGACTGAGGATTAATTTGGACCACCTAGGGATCTTTTGACGTGCAACCGAAAGCTCGGTTACAGGGCGCCTCCTCCGCAATAAGAAGAGCGGAGAAGCTTAACTCATCGGATCCCGAAGTAGTCACATAATGCGTATACCATGGGTGTGTCATTGAAGCAGCAGTAAGCATGATAATCAAGCTAATCCTAGACAAACAGGAAAGCTAAGAATAACCAGCTGAACCTAAGCTTACGCTACGTATATCCTGAAATAGCCGAGCTAAGCCACTGTTTCAACTTGTTTTTTTTTTTTTTTTTTCATTTCGGAGATCGCTGGGTTAGCCAACGTGCAGTGGGGCTATAGGATGACGGAACCTTCTTTTTGGCCAAATCATTGCGCCACGAAATCTATTTTGGAGTTTGAAATTATGACATCCTTATTTGGAGTTCTTTTGTCAAGCCCACACTTAAGCTACGCGTCCACTCCCTTTAAGCTCTGTGTGTGGCGCGCTCTTAGAGCGCGAACCTTTCGAATGCTTCCATTTTCTTTCTTTGTGTATTCTGTGTTCCTTTCCTATGTCCTCGCCCTTTACTTTCTGTGATGTTCAACCTACAACTACCTTGTGTATCCTTACTGCAAACCTAAGTTGGAATAAACAGGTTAATTTTGATTATTTCTAGAGTATGAATAATGCTTCGCAGCCTCACTCGTAATTTTAAGTCTACCGCCTTCCCCCTAAGAAAGAATTTCTTGTAATTTATTGTAATATTTTTATTGTAATACTTTATTGTAATATGCTTGCGCTGCACAGGACCCCTAAACTGTTGTTTTGGCAACAAAGCTTGGAAAGTTGCAACACTGGATTGTCAATTTTGTCTTAAACAATTATCGCAGGCGACTCAGCATGACAAGAGTTAAAGAGAGCCTAGGATGGAGCGAATTAATCTTTAGAAGTAAAGACCTTCGAGTCAGATCATTTCATAACATATTTCACTGTAAAATATGATATTGAAAGAACGAGCTACCTTCAGCAAGGTCATTGTATATCCCGACGAGGGAATAGCTATAATAAAATAAAATATTTACGTTGCTGAAGCGTTGTTTTTAAGAAGTCATTTTTTTTTCCTAAAACCATAAGGAATGTCAGTTTCTCTAGTAAGCCTTGTGTATAGCGATAAGATTGTTTAGTACATACGTCATAATGATTCGAGATTATTTTTATATTTGTACTAAAACAGCCTGGTGATTATTATAATAGATGTTTTGTAATACTGTCTTTCATGACATTGTAATTTTTACATTATAAATATCAATGTTTCGATTTGTAAGATGAAAGTAAATGTCTAAGTATCCGGCCAGTTTTCTTGACATAGTCAGCGAAAAATAACAGGAATATATATATATATATATATATATATATATATATATATATATATATATATATATATATATATATATATATATATATATATATATATATATATATATATATATATATATATATATATATATATTTATATATATATGTATATATATATATATATATATATATATATATATATATATATATATATATAACATGAACCGTCGCGCGTCTCGGTTCAAGCCCGAGCTGCTCTTCTGTCCCTGCTGGCTCTTCTTGGCCACCCGGGCGCGCTTTTGGGCCCACTTGATTTTGTTTTATTTCCTTGTTTCGTTCTGGCCACCGCCGAGCCCCAACGGTGCCTAGCGGGAGGTTGTTTGGGGATGCATGCGGGGCCCCTTCCCTGGCCGCGGCCTTCGTCCACCCATAGTCGGTTCTGAGAAGTTGGTTTTCGCCTTTCCTCAATGTTCTTTTTTTTTTGTTTTTGCCGTTGTGCAAGGTGGCGGGCTTCCAGCTTTCACTGCAGCATTATGGCCTGATGAAGAGCGGTCACCACTTGGAACGTCATCCAACAAATTCGTTTTAAAGCATGTTCCTCCTTTTTACGATATATATATATATATATATATATCGTGATCTCTAATTTAAAAAAAAAAAAATATTTGCATCTCTTACGGAGCTGTAAATGCCATTCCTGATTTGAATTTACAGGGTGTCACAAAAAACATTACAGGGTTTTTTTCACCGCTAAAGTACACTAGGCATCGCCGAACGCTCATTCTCCGCCCAAAGGTAGCGCTAGACGTCACAACCAGATGCCAAAGTTTCAACCCAATCCGATAACTTAATCAAAACGTTATAAGTGATTTTCTGAAAACTTCAGTGGGAAAATGGAGCCCATTTTTGCCCGTCTTCGGATTCTTGTGCCATAGAGCCCCATGTAATCGAAAACTCCGTCAGCCGCCATTTTCCCGTTGAAATTTTCAGAAAATTCCTTATAACTTTTGATTAAGTTATCGGATCGGGCTGAAACGTTGGCTTCTGGTTGTGACCTTTAGCTCTACCTTTGGGCGGCGAATGAGCGTTCAGCGATACCTAGTTTGTTTTCCCGGTAAAAAAATACCCTGTAAATTTGTTTTGTGACACCCTGTATTTTTAACATATTTTGTCAGTAGTCAATGTAAACCGAGCAACCTAGTTAGGGTAATGTAAATGCACATAATGCAATTAATATGAACTTCTGTGTGAAATGAGAGTGGATCAAGGTGCCTCAGAAAATTTAACAATATTATATTGTAAGGGAAAGAAAACGAAAAACACGCAATTCTGACCAAAGTTAGATCAACAATTTAAAGCAGAATATCTGCAATACTGCAGAGCACTAAATCGTACATTATATCTAAAATAAAATATTCGTTACACGTGTGCCATGCAAAAAGTATTTATTTATCAACGACGAACCTGTTACTGTAAAATATATACAATCGAATTTTTTTTAATATACATCACATGCAATTATTCGCCTAAAGCGAATAGTCTTAAAAATGCCGTGACACAAAATACATAAAAAATGTAAAAAAGTGTTTTTCAAATCTAGACAGAATTTAAATATTTATAAACACCACACGTGAACCTGTCACACGTGAGTTGAGGGGTTGATCTATAATATTGTTGGCGTGTCGCGCAAATACTGTCTGGTAATAATTCCCTGAACGAGGACAAGGCTCAAAGAACGAATCGGCACACTACTGCTGGAAAATTTGCGCCGCTGATCAAATTAATATCAAGCGAATGTGCATAGGTTTCACTCATCGCATTAATTAGGATGGGTCTTTGCAGTGTGAGCGGTTGACAAAATATTTAGGTTGTTGTTCCGCCCCTCATTTTCGCCACAGTGTAAGCTAATTTGTCATTCGTTTATATTTTCAAAAATCTCCAGCGCGGAAAAGATGAAAATTCATTTCTGAAGACAAAAGTCATTTAATCATATTAAAATGCACGGAGCGTGCACTTGAAAACTCATGTCTCGAACAAGGGTGTTTGATTCGAGGATCATACATATAACCTTAAAGCGTGTCCATAGTTACTAGTGGGACTGAGCTGGTTTAACTTTTCTCGCAATATATGTCAAGAAGACACCACCAGCTGCGTCCTACATATTGGTCAAAATACAAAAAAAAAGTTATTGTGCAATGATCTATCGACTTTTGGATTGACTTTATTTAGTGGATAGAATGTAGCAGCCCAACAAAACAGTTTTGTGGAAACAAATCACCATCAAAATGTCTAGGTTGCGAACAATAGCTACTCTAAGTTTCTGTACTCCAATGTACTGTTTATGTGGTATGCTGTTCACACAGTATCTACGTTGTTAGAGTGAACACGTAACAACTTTTTAATCACGAGGGCATATTTGTCATGTGTTAATAATTTACTAATGTCTTAGAAGTGCTTGGAAAGACCGTACACGAGAGGAGCGTGATGGGAGTAGGCCAAGGGAGAGGCGTGCACCACTGGGGCGCCGTGCACGGCGCGCACGGCAACTGGAGCAGCCTTAACAACGACTGGGTGATGGCCCTCGACGGCGGTGGAGAAGAACGGAGCGTCGGCTGGGACCGAGGTCTTAGTGCCTGGCTCGTTGGTCTCGACGGTAGGGTGGAAGCCGGTGGCGTCGGCCACGTACTTCACCACACGGGTCACACCAAAGGCATCGACGTAGCTGTAGGAACCGACCTTGTTGTTGAACTCATCACCGGTCTCCTGGCGGGTCATGCGGGTGCCGAACTCATCTATGTTGTCGAAGCCGAAGCTGTATGGCTGGGGTGGATGCTGAAACGAAATTCAAAGAGCAGTATTTGCATTATTAGACACCCTACAAATTCGTGTCGAGAAAGAAAAAAAAAAACAATTGTGTTTTTTTACATCAACCAGACATTATGTTGTAGACGCTTTAGCCTATCGTTACTATTAGCATGTTCACATATGCTATGAAATAATTCTACCTCGATATGAAACTTACTCTATAAACAGCTTTCGCTTTAGAATTTCTTAAGGGTTCTGGTCGGTTTGCCGTTTTGCACATCCCATTCGGAGTCGGGCATGCACAACACAACGATGAACTCCCAGTCAAAATATTTTATTCTCCTTCGTAAACATTGAAATGAGGACGGCATATTTAATGCATTCGTTTTTAAAGTTTATGGACTGCAATTATGTTGCCTCTTTTGAAAGAGAAGTTGTGGCGGAATATAGCGAAGCTGATTAGCTTCATGCTAATTCCCATTGCACAATTTATATATTGGCAGGAATACAAAATTGACCCCACGTTACATAGAGCTGTATGTGAATGCCCTCACTAGGTGTATTCTTGTTCTAATCGTACTGCTATTCTCGTTAGTTGTTTCAAAACGATTTTAGCTGTTTCCACCTTCCCCTGCCCTACTTACATGTTCCAGGACCACTCCGCAGGCCACGTAAGCGAAGAGACAGCACACAAGGACCTGGAGGTAAACACCACCTTGTTATCCCAGTCACAGTGAAGGCGAATTGGCGACTGTCAATATGGAAATCAAAATTGGCCGACGGGCTTGGGTTAAAGTAACCCACCTTAGAGAACATGATGGATACTTTTCCTCTTGCTTCGGAGTGGAAACGATAGTGCAGTAGAGGATATGGACGCTTTATATACCCTGCATAAAGATACATTTTCGACACTCCCTTTAAAGATATTTAGTGTATTGCTTCAACGAATCGTGAGAGTAAAACGTAGATTGGTATGCTGATTAAATTACTTCACGAACTGTTAAAGGAACGAACGGAAATGAATGCGTTGAGAGAGAGTTTGTGAAAACTATTTTGATAGCATCTGTCCAAGATGCTTTACAATTTCACATTCGGTTATGCAGAAGGACGTTATAGCTAAAGACTATGAGTGGGATTTTGTTCGATTGCCGAAGGTTGGAAGGTTTGTCCTTGGAAAAACTAAATACATAAACAAAATTCCGCATTTTGTACTTTTAATGAAGGTTATGAAATGATCGTTAGATTTTAATTTTTCTTTACTTATATCGCGATAAATTTACAATTCCTGTGTGCACGCCAGAATGGGTTCACTTGACAATGGTACATTATTGTATAGTTTTGGACGACAAAGAACGAAATCAGAGTCCTTTCAGCGTACTGTTTATTGACAAAGGTACAGATCGCGTAAGCTGTTTGTACAGAACTTTACAAAATCATTACGTATTGGAAACAATACTCTATGCACATTTAAATCTCAACTTAAATTGTAGTTATAAATATATATGCTTGTCATAAATTTACATATACAGGGTGTTTGCTTTTTAATCCGAACATAGCTAAGAAAGGGAGTAATAGTTCGGTTAGTGCCGTTTTTACCATACATTTGTCAAGCATTTTAACTAAAATCTGTCAATTAATGTTTTAATTATTGGCCTTTGGGGACATTTCACGTCGTCGATCCCCATTTAGAAATTGCACGCCAAGAGCGCGCAGCAAGGCCTGTTCACAATGACGATTAGAAGAGTGGCGTAGTCATTTTAATCAGGTCGTCACTATCTCGGCTGCTTGTCCTTGGTAGGCATGCAAACGACAGAAGGGACGATGTGACTGAAACGAATAGGTTGTTCTCTAAGCGTCATTGTGTACAGGGCTTACGGCGCACTTTCAGCGCTTAATTTTTTAACTCGGGCTAAAAGTCGTAAAGTTTTTTCAATAAATATCTAAAAAAGGCATTACATTTTCGCAAATTCTTTTAACCGGCCTGGTTTCTAATTGTAAACCCGTCAATCCTGCAGTTTGCAACATGACTTCTAAAGTCAATACTTAAAAAGTGGCAGCGACCTTTACTCTTTTAGTCCTGTAACGCATAAAACGCTGTTTTTTTTTGAAAGGTTGTTTCAATTTTTCGGAAGACATTAAACAGCGGTTACGGTAGTAAAGAACCCTCTACCTCTATCAATTTTGAGGAAACTGAATTGGCGTGTCACGTGACCTTGGAGGGGGGAAGAAGAAGAGGGGCAAGTGGGGAGGCAGGAGAGAGGAAGAGCATTGTAGAAGTTGAAGGAATGGGGGGGGGGGTGGAAGAGACATGGAGCTAGGAAGAAGGAGAAGAGAGGCAGATGGCGAGAGGAAGGGAATGTGAGAAGAAGAGAGGCAAATGTGGAGGGGGAGAGGCCGCTGTAGGAGTGTGAGGAGAAGGGTCGGACGCGTGTGGGAAAGAAAAGAAGAGATAATAATGGGGAGAGGAAATTGGTGTCATATGAAATGTATTTCTCTATGCAAAATTTCAGAAAATGAGATGGGTGTGTGTCACATCACCAAGGAGGGGAGGGGGAGGAAGGGAGGACTCCGTAGTAAAACGAGGGAGGGTGGGGAGAGGGGAAGAGGGATGGGAAGGGAAGGAGAAGTAAGGAATTGGATCTAGGTGGGGAGGAGGAGAGGGATGTGGAGGACATTCTAAGAGCAACAACGCCTAGGGTTATCTAGGAGTTGTTTCTAGGAGGGGGAGGAAAATGGAGAGAGAGGGAGAAGGAAGGGAAGAGAGGGACTGGTGAAGAGAACGGTGCGTTGTTTTACTTACATTTTCCCACTAAATTTACCGTGAAAACATAATTGCTGTTTAGTGTCACGTGGCATAAGGTCACTTGACGCGACTTCCCCTGCTAATCTTAGCAGTGGCAGTGAATCGCTGTCTGGATCAAGTGGCGTGAATTTCCTCGCTATATTTAGCGGGGAAACTTAACTGGTGTATAGGTGACGTGACGTTAATTTCTGTGCAAAATTTTAGATGGTGACCTGAATTTATGTTTATTCATGCATTTATTTATTCATTCATTCATTCATTCATTTGTTTATATTTGTGCTTTATTTCAAAGACGTGAATGTTCCTGCTAATTTTAGTGGTTAAAGTGAATATATGTATAGGTCACGTGCCATATAATTTTGCAAGGTGTATAGGTCCTATGACGTTACTTGTCATGAGATTATCTGTAAAATATAGCGGAGAACGCACGGACGGGTGGATGGACGGACGGTTGAACGGGCAAAGCTTTGGGATCGAAGATCCTGTTACTAAAGGATTTCACGCCTAAGAAGTTAATTAACAAATGTTAGTTAATGAGTCAACTTGCCATAACGATTATCACCTCATCTAATGTCCGCCGAGCCTTAAATACATTTTGAATCATAATCAGTTATGCTGTATATACATAGACGAAAATAAGCAAATCCTGTAATAAATATTGTTTTCTAAGACTTCGTCGATCAATTTGTAATGCTTTGTAATCACTGATAGTTTAAAAAAGTCTTCGTGAAGTATCGCCGTTATAGTATATATTCAAGTTAGGCATTTAGTGAGCTCCTCTTGGGCCGTTCAGGACAGGGCATCATGGGCACTGAGATTAACAAGGTTTCACATAAACTGCCTTTGTGTTCAAAGGACTGGTGTTGAAAGGATACCTCCCTCAAAGTTTGGTAAGAGTATTGAGTGATGTCATTTTTGTGAGAAATAGTGTAATAATTATCATAAGGTAACGTCCTAATCAAAGCCTAAATATAGTACTGTTCTAAATTACTTTATCTTTTTTTTTTTAATGAGCTCTTTGCGCGCCACCTGCTACTTTCGACGCACTGGGGAAATATTCAAATAATTAAGGTGTTTTATAATTTTTCCATTCGGCACATAGGCACTAACAGCTTAAAAAGCGCAGGGCGTAACTTATGTTCGCGGGTTCTCCTTCGTGATTTCTTCTTTGGTGTTCTTACCTACCAATGCTGCGCAATCTCAATGGCCAAGCAGCGATAAGAAGATGATCTCCATTAACCCCATCCTTCCTCTCGTAAGCTGTCAGTGACCTTAACCATTGAATTCATTCTTGAATGGTCACCAATAGAGAAATTAGGGGTTCATTATTCGGACAACTGAGCCAATCATAGAAATTGTGGCGTCAAAGTGACGTTCCCAGTATCAGCATAACTGGCGACTGCAGTAACCTCGGTCTTTGTTTGCGGAGGTCTCTCGAACCTAAAATACCAAATTTACCTTGAACACTAGACATTATTGAAAATATGATATGTCTCCTAACTGAAGAAAATTAACTATACCAAAAAAGTCCTTATCTCCAACTCATTAACTGGAACAAATGTGCCACGAATGTTTCGTGTGTGTCCTTGTCATACACCTTGACATTCAAGGTGAGGGGACTGCAACGTTTTGTTACGGGGAGGTACAAATATGTGTTGTGGAACATTATTATTTGCTGTATCAATGGGATATAACATAAAACTATTTCCCGTCACCATTAAAAAAAAAGAAAAAGAAAAGAAAATGCTTTTACAGTGATGATAAAATTATGGCGAATTCGCTGCTCTGGCTAAACTGGTTCTCATCAAAATGCGTTAACGCATTTTTCGAGAATCGGTTTAGCGGCAGCAGCGAGTTTGGAGTACCGTTTTCACCTCTCTAAACTAGTATTTCGAGCAGGGGTTTGTTGTCTTCGGAGGGCCAGTCTATTCTCCCGTGCGAGGGCGGTTTCGGATGGAGCCACGACAGCTTGTCTAATCACCACCTACGGTCCGAATACAGTTTTCTTCGAAGAGGCCATCTTTCCCTCGCGTGTCAATAGATTCAAGCAAACGACCTCTTCGCTGCTCCTAGGTTTTACGTTGTCCCGTACGTTTAGCATACTGGGAAAACTAAACCATGCGCCTATGTCCCGGTGCCTTCTTAAGATCAGTGCGCGTAAACAGCGGCGCGTAATTGGAAGCGGGGGAGAAGACAGTTTCCCCCTTACGTTAGATCGAAAGTGGACGTAGCAAGCAACCGAAGGGAGCAAAAGAAATTAAAAGGTTAAAAGGCGCGAACTAAAACGGGACGAAAAAAAGGCACACGTACGACACGGAGAAGCGCCATCTGTCGTACGTGTGTCTTTTTTCTTCCTGTTTCAGTTCGTGCCTTTTAACCTTTTCATCGATATGAACCAACTAATCCCACCCAAAGTTTTATGGGAGCTAGAGAGCACGGCGGGTAACGCTCCGCGGCCTCATGAAACCAATCCAGTCCAGTTCAGTACAAACCAAAGACGGTTGCATGCACCGGCACAATAAGTTCCAACGTATCTAAAATCAAAACTTATTCAGGGGTTCAATTCCACTGTGGCATCTGTGTCTGGACTTAACATAAACCGAGGAAGTGGGAACTTATAATACGTTAAAATTAGCTCGCAACACTATCTTTGCACAAACTCTACCTCGACTTAAAGATCAAAAAGCTGTCGTTTATGCTCGTGGTTTCGGTTTCAGTTGCGACCTCGCTTTTTAAAGCACCAAATGTTTTCCCATTGTATTGCCTCAGCCTTCTGAATCAAAGAAGCGTTCCGACAATGCGTTTCAAAAACGTAAGCTGACTAGCTGCCGGGTTGATTTCGCCTCTCTCTCCAGCTGCTTTGGGGTGTCTCGGAACGCAGTCTTTTGCAAAAGAAAAAAAAAATAGACAAATTAAGAGGAGTGTGGGAGAGGGTGAAGAAGTCACTTTTCCGCTTCGCGCGTCAACACGTGTCTCAGTTTATCTGGGCCGCCCTTAGCGCATGGGAATACTCGCGCCTTATACCTCGGCGAGACTATATATGGTGCTCGTAATGATAGGTACACCTTTTATGAAAGCGTTTTATGTTTTTGGTGTTTCATCTTCTCTTGTTCTGGTTTTCTGTCTTTTTTTAGGAACTAAATCACAACTATACGTACATTTCAAATAATATTCTTCTGCGTAGAAAAAACAGTTGAGATATTTTAGGTTTCAAAACGTTTATTAGGATCAGCTGTACTAACTGTTTATGTACAATGAAATATGTTTGTTTCCATTTCCCAATTACTTGTATTATCAAAATAAACGAATTATTCTAATGCTTAATACTATTTAATTTGTATTTTTTGCGTGCAAGTTATTGGTCAGTCACGTTTCGTTTTCAGATATATATATATATATATATATATATATATATATATATATATATATATATATATATATATATATATATGTACATATATATATTGTAATATACACTGAGCACCAGAAATCATGCTTCGTGCTTTGATGCAGGCTTTTATAGCAACGTTTTATGGGTACCGTCATCTTGGTAACAAAAGATCTACTTTAATAAATTAATTCTAGTTGTTTTTTGTGTGTGCGTATGTAAGTGGACAGCCTTTTCTGCTGTGCCCATGCCCGCTGCAAAATGACTATCTCTTTTTAATGTACAAATACGTGATTTTTAATAGTTTTCTTACATGTCAACTTACACTAAGGATCCGGGAGTCTAATGGCAACTGACATATTGTTCTCTATATTGATAAAAATAAACGGACTTTAGGGGCAATATTGGCGCAAATGTTTCAGATCTGGTTGAAATGTAGCAGGATGTAACATGATAAGCAAGTTAGCGCGAACAGCGCAAATTTGAGATTGGTGTAAACTACACGGTCATCAAGACATCGCGCAGGGGACGCAATATTTTGTGCGCTGCAGCTATGTATGTAAATCTGAGGTCTTCGATTAGCACCTCTTGCTAGCACACTTAACCTAATGTGAATACTATTACTGCGTTAGAATAAATGCATGGGCCTCCTAAACTTGTGTGACATCTGCTTGTGCGAAGAATTCCTTGCGCTTATAAAACAAATAGGCGAATTGCCGTCGTGAAGCGTAATATAGTAATGTTTTCGTGATACAGCCATCCAAGTACCGATGCGATCATTGTCTACGCCGTCATTTGTCTTCTTTCCATTTGAAAATTGGTGCACTGAAATCGGCACTAAACATATTGACAGTTCATAGCGCCAGTGTGGCATGCTTTGTACGCACAGCGAGGTTTCAGATCTGAATGTCACCACTGCAGTTTTGAAAGCTAACACTGAGCGCGTTTTGAACCATAGACGCGATTTATATGTCGTAATGCGGACACACGCCGTACGCTAGACCCGCTAACAAGTTTGAATAGTAGGCCCGATCATATTTGAAGGTGACCAAAGGTGACGCGGAAGGCGCGTCGACAGGTGGCGGCTGAAGTAATTGCTACACAAAAAGCGTCTATATGCATATTTGTTTTTGCGACTGCAAGTTCTAGAGCCGCAGTCAGATTGTACTGTCTTTAACCACTATCCACAAACCGCGATTGGCCAGGGAGGGGCCAAAACTATGTTCAAACTTCAATGTTCGCAAGAGGTTGTATACTTCTACGGAGATAATTCGAGGAGACCCATCATCTTTATTAAAGCAAGGGCTTAGTAGGCGTGAAGGTTTCTGGGTTGCATATCGTGGTATCGGAAGTGGGAGGGAAGGAGTCTCTCTCCATATATTTTATGCATTACTGGTTGCTTTGTTTTGAACGGCTCGTAAACCTATTTGGAAGGTTCCCAAATTTTCCAGAGAGCTTCAGTGCGTATGCCTATAAAATGATTTCATTATAAATCAATTACGGCAATAACTTATTTATTATCATGTTACAAGGACTTGGCAAGGGCGTAAGATATGGGAGTCTGCACCACTGGGGCGGCGTGGATTGCACGAACGGACACTGGAGCAGCGTGAACGCCGTGGACAGCCACTGGAGTTGGATGAAGAGCCTTGACAACGACTGGGTGTGGGCCCTCGACGGAGGCAGAGAAGAATGGAGCGTCGGCTGGTGCCGAGGTCTTGGTGCCTGGCTCGTTCGTGTCAACGGTGGCGCGGAAGCCGGCGTCGTCGGCGACGTACTTCACAGTACGAGTGATGCCGAGAGCATCGACGTAGCTGTAAGATCCGACCTTGTTGTTGAATGCATCGCCAGTCTCCTGGCGGGTCCTGCGGGTGCCGAACTCATCGGTGTTGTCGTAGCCGAAGAGGTAGGGCCGGGGAGCGTGCTAGGTGAGAAAAAAAAAAGTTGTACTACAACCATTTCTTATTTCTACTCTGGTACCAATAAATATGTCACGTGAAGCTGCCAGAATTATGAGAAATTCAAGAGAAAGCCTGAGATATGTATTTCTTTAAATAATTTTCTAGTTTATTCTCTTTCTCTCTTTATTAAGTCCCTCCAGTTTTTTTTAAAGGTAAGCGATGCAAGAGTGTATAAATTGTTGAACATGTTATAAATGAGCAAAAACCATGCAGTTCCCATTAGCTTAATGGGTATCAATAATGTGTGTTCAAAAATATAAGCGGCTGTTGTTTTTTTTTGTTTTGTTTTTGCTCTTGGTGTTTGACGTTTTGTCAGTGCGATGCCTACAAACAAGATAGGTCATCAGTCGGTCGATTACGGAGGTAGAACTATGTTATTAAAAATAACTTCACATTAAGAAAAAAAAAGACAATAGGACAGGCTATTCTTTGTCCAAAGAATAACAATGAAGATGAATAACAATGAATGAAGATGAATTGATACAGTGTACACATTCACAATGTGTATTCTGTGTTTACACATTCATATATTCAGAGATTCGTACTCGCGGAGTTGCTATGCTAGGAGTCTATTGTATGTATTACGACAGTTTCGCCGACAGGCTCGGCTTCGTCAGGAGATGGCATACATGTGAGGACATCAGACTGCGCAGAGCAGTAAGCGGCCAATAACGTACGCAAATTTAGCGCACGCTAGCGCTAAATTTTCCCCTTGCGTTAATGCATGCTGCGCAAAAGAGTTTTATAATAGGACTTTTCCGCCGTGACGCAAAACTCCAAGTATCTCGGGCTCGCAACGCCACCAAGATACAGAAACAATTTTTAATTCACGCACGAAATGCTGAAACATGAAAAGAAAAACAAGTTTTTTTGGTTCAGAGTAACATTTCAGATTTGTTTGAATGGGAGAATGAAACGCGAGTGGTCGACGGGTCGTGTCTGCCTGCATCGTCTCAGGAAGAGAGGTCTCGTCTACTGACCTTCGCACACACTACCTTCGCCGAGAAGCGTTAGCGTCTCACAAGCATCAAGTTGCCGCCGATCGTAGCCAACCTTGCTGGGTCTTTCAAACTATTGTCACGAATGACGAGTGATGAGGCGGCGAATGACTGAGTAAACTAAACGTTTAATGAGGCAAACTTGTGCTCAAAAAATAAAAAGGGAACTGAAGAAAGCAGAGCGTGGCGGGCGTCGAAGTCGGCGTGACAGCAGAGTCGAACGCTGGGACGAAACTGACTCGACAAGGTCGCGCGAGGCCTCTTATCGAGAGTGGGTCACTTTTTCGAAGATTCGGCGAAAATGGCTCGAGCGTCGCGCGCTCGGGGCGAGAATGAACACGCACTTTCTAGAACAACAAAAGTAGGAATAAATGCTAGAAGTTACGTCCGGAACAAGAATAAACGAGAACTTTCTAGAGGTCCGTGACCGAGCGTTGCTTTCTCGGCCCTGCGCGCGGCACTGTTTATGAAGTGCGCCTTCTGCAGGAGTGCAATGCCGTCTTGTATTGAAAATGGCAGTGGAGAGGATGCCACAGACCTAAGCATGAGCGGAACGCTCACGACGACCGCCCAAGCGGCGGCAGCCTCTACAGATTGCAGCCGCCTTCCTGGGAGCCGCCATTTTCTAACTGCGCTCTTGTTGGCTTTAGCCAACTTCTCGCGCATCAGCTATCCTCCTTGGAGGAGGGCCAAAACTCTGCGTACGCATGCAATTTACGAAAAATAGCGTACGCTAAAATAGCAAACGCAAAGCGCGAACGTGGTTAGCGTTCGGTATATACGCAGTGGCGACGACGCTATTCTTTGCGTACACAAAGCTTTAGCGTGCGCTATTTCAAAAATGCCTATTATATGGCTAGAAAACAACGCGCGAGCCAGACTTCTCACCCGTTCGACACCCAAAACATCAGCTACATCATGTTTGCTCATCTAGACACTGTGACGTAGAGACGGCTGCACCAAACTTCGCTTTTGTTCCCATCGAGGGTTATCTTCGGCCCCGAGGTTGATACAAGGAAACCATCTTCCCTCTCCGCTCAGCCAGACAAAAATCGGAGAGGGATTCAAATCCGTTTACTTTCGAACCAAGATTTCTGCAAAACGTCCATTCTCACATGTTCCACAACAACTCCGCAAGCCACGTAGGTAAAGAGGCAGCACACAAACACCTGAAATAAAGCGGAAAACTGTTATTCCAAGCTCTCAAAAAATACCCCACAGCAGATAACTTTGAGACAAAGTATATCAATTTTCTTAGAAGATAACGTTCTCATACCTTTGAGAACATTATCGGTGTTTTTTCCTCTTGTTTAGGCGAGAACTAAGTGCTGTAGAGGGGTCTCAAACGGCTTATATACCTAGACCAGGAATTCCAGACACGCCTTTTTAAGAATTTGATAGATACCGCTTTGCTAGACAGAAAAAATACAGTAATGCGTTAATCAGATCCTGTCATGATCAAACGTGAACGGGTCAACGGGAATAACACGTAGTAAAAGGTAGAAGCCGTCTGTAATGCGGAAACATTTAAGAAGCTGTTGAACGAAAGTAAATTTTACTTATATTAGTTAAGTAATCCAGCACAAAACCCTCGGGAACATTTTCTAAAACCAGCGCTTACAGGGTTCGAACCACTAGTATTCATTAACTGGTTATGCCAAAGTGTGTCTAATGAGTGCAAATAATTTTTTTAAGTATCTACAGAGCTTGTCACGTCTTGCGATAGGTCAGGTATAGGCGTAGTATGTTAACGTCTGTAAAATTAAGTAATCAAAGTAAATATAAATTATTTCTGAAGTTTCCGTCATCCCTCGCATTAAATTTTTCAACCTGGACCGCGAGTTTATCTCTTTCCCCCTCAGTCTTAGTTATGTGGCATGCTCCATTATCTTATACTACACAAAACATCAGCAAGCAGTTTAATTTTGAAAAGGAGACTATTTACTTGAAGCATTTGATGTTTGGATTTTAGTTAATAGTATAAAATAATGAGGTTAGACAGTTATTAGCGGCTAAAGTGATTTTGGAACTGTTAAGCCATCGCACATTATAAAACAAATAAACGGTGGTTTGGCTTGAAATCTAGCACAGGTGTTGGGGTGTGTAGGCTTATTTTCCCAATAAAATGTATATCTATTCGCACTTCTGCACTGGACAAAACTACTTCGTGATTTCAATTTTAAACATTTTTCCTTGAATTGGGGCAAGGTGAAAGCTCCGTTTATGCTGTCCGAATGTTGCGCCCAGTTATGTCGGTTTTTATAGACAGGTAAAAATATAATCACTGTAATTGTTTTTTAATGTATGATGCATGACCTTTTTATTCCTTTAAATTAAACTGCTTTGTCATATTTTATGCCAGAAATAAATAGTGTCAAACATTAAATCTTTGACTTTTTGGTTACAAATTTGGAGCGTTGTATCTTAGGATTCATCATACATTTTGCGTATTAAATACTATATGCCTCTAGGCCTACACATGTGCTATCGACTGGTACCACTTTAAGCTTAATATATTTTCGCAAAATAATTTATATAGTTGAGTAACACGGATTCTTGGACGAGTTGGTACTGAAACTTTGAGAACATGATAGCGCTTCAAAACAGGGACGAGAGTAGGAACGAAACAACACAATGCGCTTACTTCAACTGTCTAATCGTCAGAAGAGCAACGGTATAAATACTCTGCTTCATCGCGCTATTCAACCAATCCCATGCCATGCCAATGCTCGCAAGAACTGTGTCGCTTTGTCGCCCAAATCGATCGACGCCACGCTGACAGATCGATCGCCGTAGCTTTTCATCAGGCCTGCCTCTATTATTTCCCTTACCGTCTTATCTATATGTTTTCTAATAACAGTGCACAAATTAAATTCAGGCTTGCACCCACAGTCATGGCAGTGTATTGACAAATGGCCGTCATGATTTGCGCTCACTTTTTGGTTGTGTTCGCGCAATCTATCATTTAGACATCTTCCCGTCTGTCCCACATACTTTTTGCCGCATGTCAGCGGGATTTGATAGACAACTGCTTCTGCGCATTCAACAAATGGGCTGCAATGCTTTTTCACGCAGCCAACCGTGGTTTGCGGTAAGGGCCGTCAGTCTGCACAACTTGGCAAGTTGTTCCGGTGCAGACAAAACTACCCTAACATTTACGCGGTTTGCTATCTTTCTGAGATTGTGTGCGGTTTTGTGCATGTAAGGCACAACCGACACTCTCTGTTTCTTTTGGGTCATATCTTGATTTGGACTCGCTACTACTCGTAGCTTCTTTAAAACCCTTTGTGCAACCGATACCAGGGCGTCCCCAGAAACCGGCAGCCATCAAGCGTTCCGACCGCTCCTTCAGACCTGGAGGCATCGCATGATGAAACGACCTTCTGATGGCATTCACAAAGCACAAATTTACAATTCCTCTCTTAACGAGTTTCGAATGAGATGAATTGAACGGCAACAGGGGCTTATTTGCTCTCGGCTGGTATTTCCAACACACATTTAGCTCCGAAAGGGTAAGCCTGATATCTAAAAACTGTATGACGTTATCCACAGGTACCTCGTGCGTAAGCTTGAGAGGATCTATGACGTTACTAAAAACGGTTAAAAGGCTGTTCACCACCGAGGGGAAGTGAGAAACATCATGGTCAAGAAAAGCTAAATAATCGTCGACAAATCTAAAAACCTGGTTTTCATGAAAGTCATTCAGGCATTCTGACAGGACTCTGTCATGATGGGCTAAAATGTATTGCTCAACATTAGAGCTCAACACGAGTCAATACACACCCCTCGCTTTTGGATATACACACCGTTGTTCCACTCAACAAAGGTCGAGTTTAGATAAAATGTAAGCAATTCCAGAAAGTCATCTACGGTCACTCCTGCTGCATTCTGAAAGGCCACAACCCCGTGTTTATTGATGCTTTCCTCTACGAAGGCCAGTAGTTTGTCGTGCGGTAGGGAATTGTATAAATCCTTTATTTCTAGTGAGAATGGTTCGAAGTCTTTTTTCGCGTTTGTCTCTAACCGGGGGGGGGGGGGGGGGGGTGCAACGTGTTTAAGATTAAAAGAATTTGCATTTCGTCATTTTTACGTTGTTTATCGTGTCCCGGAGGATAGCGAAAACATCTCCTTGATTAAAAAATGTCGCGATTTTGCTGCATAATCGCAAAAAAAAAAGTCGAGCTTTTTCCCCCACCTGCAGCCGCAAGTGGCAGCCAAGGGAACTATGGCGAAAATATTACATGACCTCGCTCGGCTCTAAGCTGCAGCATAACGCCCGCTAATGCCAGCAGAGAGAGGGAGAGGGAGCGTCGTCCGAGGGAGCGCACGGGAAGATAAACGGCACCTCCAGTTACGTCACTAGGAGGGGAACCAGGTGTGACCCTGAAGGCTGGGAGTGAGTTCAGGGGTGCCAGAAATGCCAACCTTTTTCTTTCTTTTTTTTACAACAACTAGGACACGCAGGCGAAATCGGTTTTCTGTTCGTTACTTCAGATGTGCCAGGGGGAACTTCCAGAAATTTTTGACCGAAGTCCGGAAATCATTGCACCCCCCCCCCCCCCTTTAAAAAATCTACGACTTTATCTCAGCTTTTGAGCAAAAGCGGGTCGTCAATAAAAATGGCCCCCAGTTCATCTTGAAGAAAGAGTGCTATCAGTTTCTGCCATGATCCTCTCTCCGAAACTATCTCTCTCAACGGACAATCAACTTTGTGCGTCTTAGCGCTGAACATCATCTGTAGGCACTCCTCTTTGGTTTTGTGAATACTCGGTGACAACCTGTCTAATTTCAACCGCTTGCACAATGTTTTCCCTTCCGCCTTTGGCTTAATTAAAGACACCTTCTGACGCTGATCGAAAACTGACGAAATAGCCTCAAGGGCCTTACTCCCATATTCGGCTTCTGTTAACATCACAAACCCTCCTTCGATCCTTGTCGGCGGGAATGAGAGACAATCGGCGCTCTTTCAATAGAGGCACCACAAGCTTGACCGGAATTCGGGGCCTTGCGGGTTTGGTATTGTTCCTAGATATCACGTCCACTCCTTCCGAAATACAATGTTCAACTTCGCCGTCTGGTGCGCACCTGGAGACTTGGCGGACCAGGCCCAAGTGTTCCTGAGCGTTCATGTTCGGCTCAACCGCAAACTTTGGCATTAGGGCAAGAACGCGTCGTACATTTTCTGGAAGCTGCACGTCACTCACTGTTTTAATGTCACACTTGGCCAATGGACTTCGCTTGGGCAGGATGGCACATACACGATGAGATGATTGCCGCCATAGAAACTCTGTGGTCCCATCCACGATGCCCAAGAAGTCCCTGATACGTCTGTTGTCCCGCAAGGGCTTGCTAAGGTCTCGAAGAACTGTACACAGTAAGCTTCTGTACAGGCATGCTTGTAGGCTGCCATTCCTATTATAGAACCTTTAGTATTTTTGTGCCATGCCCTGCTGACGGCTCGAAGTTTCCAAAACGCTGTTTTACCTCTGCCGGCAAGTGTCTGCAGCGAATGCAGAACGATAACATGTGAGCCTGGCAGGTGGCATTGGTAATGAGCGAAGCGATGACGCAAGGATCCAACAAAGAACATAAGAAGGGCCCGATGTACAAGAAATAAAGTTGAGTATTGCGGATTCTTGGGCGAGTTGGTACTGAAACTTTGAGAACATGATAGCGCTTCAAGACAGGTACGAGAGTAGGAACGAGGCAACACAATGCGCTAACTTTAACTGTGTTTTAACCATGACTGACGTTCACAGATTTGTTCGAATCTCCATACGATGGCCGACATATAAATGATGCATATCAGGATACAAGTTTTCCCCTTATGAAACACCTGAACATATACCTGTTGACGTCAGCTCTGTAAAAGAATCATGGAGATCAGTTCTTGTTTTCCAATTTCATCTTTGAGGGAGTTATGAACAAATACAGAAATTGGTAGAGTATACAAAAAAACATACTGTTTGCTTTGAGTTTATCTGTATTAATTTTAGACGGAGTAGTTAAATCTAGAAATTTCGTTCTTGGTTTTCAGAAGCATCAGGTAGGTCCCCCAAACAGAATTAATTACCTATATTCTGTTACGACTTTCTTCTTGCATTCTCTATTTTTTTTCCCGGATTATTTCATAATTGAATTTTGATTAAAAGAATGAAGAACGTCCTTGTGCACTACTCAGTTGCCGATTCCAATACCTAGGCGCTAACCTTAACCTTACGGTAAAAATGGCGACATTTTTACCGTAAGAGGAAGAGTTTTTTTCATTCATACCCATTGAACCTCTAGAGCAGTCGGTTCGCAAATTTCAAAACCAGAGGAAGGTATGATGACAATACAGAAAATATTTATTTGGGCATGAGATATATTTTAAAAGATATCTGAGCGAAGGCATTTCTCTGAAGCGTTTACACAACTTAAGACATAATTTAATAACCTTAACAGCAGGTAGTCATGTTGATTACATAACATTCATTACAGCAAAAGCTCGAAATTTCGCAATGTGTCTCAAGGCTACCATGAACAAGGCATCGGTAATTGATGGCCGGTATTAAATTGAAATATTTACAACTGAGTAAATAGTCACCGCAAGCTCCGCATTTAAACATACTAGTTTCATTATAGTATTTAGTCAGATAGCCATGCAAAGACTACAATACTGCGCCCATCTTAATGACGATGCGATGTTAATACTTCATTTACCTTCACAAATTAAGCGATATTTCTTTCCGCCTGGGACGTGACCTGCGATGGGTTATGCGGAGAGCAAGTCGTCTGCTTCATGCGCAAGAGTTGCGGTGACGTTCGAATGACGTCGAGCTTTGGTTGACTCTTATTGAGGGACAGTGGTTAGACCACAAAGCAAGCCGCCTTGAGGCCTGCCCATTATCCTTCATTCAAAACCAATCAGAGCTCGGCGTTCTGACGTAACCACAACCCCTGCAAAAGAAGCAGACAAATTTGCGCTCCGCATTTCCTAAGTATCTATTCAAGCGAAAACCTCAGAGGATCTGAATGATAATGCTAAATGATTCAAATACTAAAATAAATATAGTCAATCCAAAAAGGCATTCAAAGGCATTCAAAGGCATTCATTCAAAAAGGCAAACAAATATATTCAATTCAATAAAGCGAAATAAAGCATTCATAATCGCCACTTTTTTGTAGTTTAAGATTCAAAACTTGTTGCTAGTATACAATTGTTCTAGAAAAATATCTCAGCAACTTTTATGTTTCGTTACCTTGATGACTTTAAAGTGTTCATTTAAGTAGCACAGTTGTTTGGGACAAAATTTGGTCATTGTCTGGCCATTTAGTGCCTTAAAAACCTAAAAAAAAACAAGGTATATGCGAACTTGATAATCTTTGGTGTTTGTCTGGGTATTTTGTGTCTATACAGCCAAACGAGTTCCACAATTAGGCTTCATTACTTATTAGTTCGGTCGTTACCTGGCTTCTTTGGGCCTCAGGTTTAGGTGAAATGTCAGAATAAGGCTTCACTTGGCCACTGTTGGCCCAAATTAATAAACAAGGACCAGAATTAGGCTTCACTGCTGTCGTGCTGCTTGGGAGGGGTAGCACTTTTATCTTTGTTTCGATTCCCGCAATCTTGTAGAGTGAAATTTTTTTAAATCTTTAGTTATCCTAAGGACAAAGAGTTGCTCTACTTTAAAATACAACGTAGCCTAAAATGCCGGTACTCTTACAGCTATGGTCAGAAAACTCTTAATTGCATTTTCCTGATTCTCAATTCATGTTGCGATATAGCTCCCGCGAGGCTTGGTCCCTGTAGTGAGATCCAATATTGCACTAATACAAAGCCTTTACTACTGAAAACATTTCATCTGAATTCTGACGAATGATCACTACAAAAAACACCGACAAATGATGTTTCTCGCTATACAGAAAAATAATTTATTTATAAACTAGAAATGCTTAGCAACAGCGTAGCTAATCGAAGAATTGTGGGCATAGGTAAAGGGGGCAGCGTGAACCACAGGGGCAGCATGGACAGCGCGCACTGCAAATGGGGCTGGGTGAACAGCCTTGACGACGACCGGGTGTGGGCCCTCAATAGCGGATGAGAAGGCAGTGTCGACTGGCGCCGAGGTTTTGGTGCCGGGCTCGTTTGTCTTGACGGTCGGGTGAAATCCAGTGGCGTCGGCGACCTACTTCACGAGGCGCGTGACACCCAAGGCATCGACGTAGCTGTAGGAGCCGACCTTGTTGTTGAACTCATCTTCAGTCTCCTGACGGGTCATGCGGGTGCCGAACTCGTTGACGCTGTCAGAGCCAAAGCTGTATAGCTGTGGCGGCTGCGACATAGGAAACGACAACACGAATCCTCGACTATCTGAACGTACTCCGGTCCGATCTAACGCACAAACATATATTGGTCTCTGTGTTTCAGGCATTTTTGGTTGCTTGTTGATTTAATACGTGCCCACACAGGTTCTGAACCATACATTCTAATTTCTTTTAATATTTTGCTTTCCTATTCTAGAACAACCAGAGAAAGTTGTAACGAAGTGCGAGTATATAATTCAATTTAAAATACCTAAGGAAGCTACTTGCTACATTATTTATTAAAAGGAAAGAGTTTTTTTTTTGTTTGGCGACAACAATATTGTATTAAAAAATATTGGTTTTACGTTGTTTGCTTCTCCTTATGCACATGTTTCAGACCACGTGGAAGGTAATGCTGAGTTACGTGTTGTATCAAACTTACGGGTAGAATTAGAATTTGTATTTTTGTTCCTGTCTTCACATCACAAAATAAAACAAACAATTTAACTCTCATGTTTAAGCGCATAGATGAAACAAAACTTTGTGTTAAACTGAACTTTATAAAAGTTGCAAATGACAAGAAATATCAACGTTCAATTCACCCTCCTTCTTTAATTATATGATGAAACAAGCGTAGACATCGGCTTGTGGGCCACCTGGATCCCTTCTTTGACCAGTACAAGTTCCAGCGCCTCGCTTGTACCTTTTATGTAGGGAACGCTGATGCGCAAGGAAGGACGGCTCTGTGTACTTGATGGGGGTTGCAGGTGTCGCTGATCTCGGGCTTGATGACATACTGGACGCTATCTCCATTTCCATTCCAATCACCCAGCCTGTCACAAGGCATCAGTGGTCAGAACGCTCTTATCCAGGTCAAAAAATATCTGCTCATCCGAAGCTGACCGCACAAAAGAGGAACACACCATCTTTGCCGACCTAAAACATAATGGTTATACAAGCAGCTTCATCCGCCGCATTGCCCGTCATCAAGCCCGAGATCGCCGACACCTGCAACCCCCAGCAAGTACACAGACCCGTCTTACCTCACGCATCAGCGTTCCCTACATAAAAGGTACACGCGAGGCGCTGGCACGTCTACAGGCCAAAGGGAAACTGGTGGCCCACAAGCCGATGTATACGCTTGGAAGTCTCATGCCCCCGTCCAAAGGAACGCCCGCGGACTGCCCGGTCGCATACATTGGGGAAACAAAGAACTGTCAGGAGAGAATCCGCCAGCATAAGAACGACGTTCGAAACTTCGACCATGAACAAAGCGCCGTAGCTCAGCACTGCGACGTCAATGACCACAGAATTGACTTTGCCAACACCAGCATCCTGGCCGTTGAGACCAATCCCTGACATAGAGTTTTTATTGAATCCTGGCACATCCAAAAGACGCCAAAAAACATGAATAGATCCCTCGGCACTCTGCCGACCGTCTACGTGAACGGACTTCGCCACCTTACCGATGCAAAACGATAGACACCGCCGCAGAAGAAGAAGAAAAACAGAATACTGCTCCTCAACGGCCATTGCCGCACTCAAACCCTAAAGAAGAGACCGAGCAGGTTTCAAAACGTAGAGTTCCAACTTTAAACGCGGATTTGGTTGGTGTATATTCCATTTATTATTATTGTTGCTCCCCAACCACAGAGACTTCTCTCAAATGTTCACTTCCAAATCTTTTTGGTGTGCTGTGGAACAACCTTCTTCGAAGAGAAGGCTCTTACTTTCAAAGAACTCCCTATATGCGTCGCGTTCTACCTCTTCCGAAAATACACATGGAAGGACCATCGATGTTTCAATTCTTTCTTGCCTGCATCTTGTCTCAAACAGTAAATAGGGAAATAAAATTTCATAGGCGTAGTCTAAGAGCAGCATCGTTCGACCAACAGCTGCGAGAACACTCTAACCATTAAAAATGATGTGTTTTAAATACGCAGTACAGCGAGGCAGGAGCCTTAGATTTTCCTAAAGTGACTTCTGGTTTCTAATTTGAACTACGCCATTATATGCAATACTTAAAAAGTTAGTTATCCGGAAATAATCAACACTAAAATATATCTAAAAAACGTCTTCGCAATGAAGAATGCAGCACCTTTTTATGAGTAATCAATAAGACTGTATCTATTTAAATTGCAGGTTCATTGTACTCAAATGATTATTAACGTATAAAAAGTTTCCCTATCTGAAGTAAGATATTTAGTCTTGGTTTTGTTCTTGACGGAGTAGTCGGCCCCGAGTATAAGGCGGACGAATTCTCTGCAAGTTCATATCGTTTTCTCCTTATCTTAATGACACGGATCGTGGTGGCCCACAATTCTATTCTATTGATGTTTTTAAAGTATATCTGTGAGATTTATTCAGAAAATATCGGTTCCTATGATACAATTTGTCGCGCTTGCAATATCTTCCCCGATACACCAGTCATAATCACCACTTATGTATTTTATAACGGTTCGTCTGACGGACCAACTCTCCAGAAACACAAGAAAATAGGTAGTGAGCACGGTAACCCAAGTAAGATTCAAGTAAGAAAGCATGGCGCGATCTGCGGCCAAGGACACGTTAAGGGTGCAGCCGGCTTGCGAGGCACTGTTTAGGAACTTTCAATTTATCCGTTACATTCCTGTTTGGTCGGCTTGTTGGGAATCCCAATATAAAGGAGTGACAGAAATAAAACCGGGTAACGTCTGTTTTTACGAGATTTGAATCATGACGGAAGAAGCCGCGTAAAATACTATACCGCAAAAACCCACGGCACTTGAAGAAAGATTAAACACTGCTTGTGATGACATTGTATAAATCACATTAATAGTGTTTATGATTAAAAACATTTTGTCTGAAACACTGACAGTTACGAGGACCAATATCGTGGTGTAGAGAAATTCATTGACCTCTTTGTTTAATTAGAGTTAGTGCTGCGATTAGTTGCTTCAAGTCGGCTCCAATGGGGCAGAGCGTGCAATGTGTCTTGTGGTATCACCAAAGTAAATCGCCCGTTACTCTTCGGGGGCATGGACACAACTTGTAGCCTCAGGTGTAGGGCTAGTGTGAATAAGGATACGATTAACGCCGTGCGCACCACTTGGCGAGAAATAGAGTATTGCTTAGATATCCTCGGGGCTAAAAACGGAACACGCATTAAAGTATTCTATAAGTAATACAAACCAAAAAACGTGAAAAGACTATATTTCCCGGGTATATTGGTGAATCATCTATCCCAAATAGGATCTTCTGCGAGACGTAGACCCCTCAGGATTATTATCTGCTCAACGCGAGGGAAAGAATTGCTGAAATTGTATACAGGGTTTGAATTTATCAGAGCAGCTATTCATACATTATTTAGTAAACAAGTTATTTAGAATTTCAATTTTGTGTAATCTACTGTATGGTTAGCAGAACCCATACCGCGTTCTAGCAGGGTCTAATAATACTGGACGCTTCACAAGATATGAATTTGTGACAAAATTTAATAAGTTATATTTTCAGAACGGTGCTTCTTTAGATATATGTTCTTAGTGTGTTCGGTCACCATTTATAATTATTGCGGATGCATTCACCATATAAAATAAACCATTCTTTATCGTAAACCTCTCAACATATTTATAGTTTTGTAATGTTCGTGTTTCCTGTTTTGGGGGTACAATGTATAAACACAGGGGGTCTGTGAATCCGGAGAATAACGTATTTTATTGGCGTCTCGCCACCACACTTCACCAGCCACCCCAACAAATGCAAGAGTAAAAACGTCGGCGCTGTCTTATATCAGACAGATTCACTTCGAGAGGCCCATGCTACCGTATTAGGTCGATTCGTTGGAAGGGGGAAGCTGCAAAAAGAAAGAGGCTCCGAGGACCAGAGGCTCCTCCAGCGAGAAAGTCTCCAACTCCAACTCCCGCCCCCCCCCCCCCCCCCAACCCCTTCTCGGGGGTTTCGGGGTAAATTTATATAGCCTGCGAGAAATAGACGCGGCCGGGGTAGGTGGTGTGGCTTAGCCCGCAGAAGGGGCGCGTCCACATATCCCTCCCAACGGTGTGCCAGTAGCAGATTCACACAAAAAAGCGAGGGAGGCACCGCCCTCTTCGAAAAATGTGGCCTCTCCTCGTATTTTAGAAGCCGCCGCCATCGCGGTCCCCACGACCTGCATGTGCTACGCCTGGATAGGGAGACGGGAAACACGTGGTTCCCACAAACGCAAACTACGAAAAGTTACGAATATTTATCGCATTTATGCTTATGCCATCAGCGCAATCAAGCAGTTCATAATTAGAGGCGCTAAAGAAAGCAACGGTTTCAGGTAGGTCGCCATGATTAAGTGACTTCCTCGTAGTATAGATTCCCCTTCCTAATATTGCATTGATACAGCTGCAAAATCAAGGTAGGAGCAAAAAAAAAAAACCGGAAAGCTTATATTTATTTTAATGCAGTGGTCCTAGTTTCATACGTTTTGGGACTACGTATGTCGCTCAAAACACCCAGTGCGGCATTCTTGTATACTAATGGGATAAGAGCAACATGACTGTTCTCTTCGCTACAATCATTCCGGCAGTGCTTATTCTTCTGTTAATCAGTTGCCTCATGGTAGAGCAAAATAGTCACGAAGACGAACGCGTTTCTGCCCACTGGGTCATCGTGTAGAAAGATAATTTCGGAAACCGACTTTGCGACATCTTTCTGACGTTTTCTTTCAATTAATGGATTAAGCTATTAATTAAAAGCGGGCATCGTATATTCTCAGCAACTGTTCTCCCGCAGAAAAAAAAAAACACAACTTAGAAAGGTTAATAGCAGAAATTAACGTATATAGATCGGCGAATGGAAGGGCCTGAAAATGTTTAGATCCCCCCAAAAAGGGTATGCCCTGTGTACTCATCAGTAAAACGCCATGCACAGTGCCACAGCGCGGAGAGTTTTTATTTTTTTTTTTTTTTTAAATATATTTTTAGCTCTGTCAATCCTCGAGAAAGATTTGGGTTTAATGAGTCACGAAGGACGAGGAAGGTGATATTAAAACCGCGAGATATTTACATCCTTAAAAGATAAGATCATGATGCCCGAGTAGGCAGACACGTATGACGTTGTCAAACGATGAAAAAAAAGACTATTTTTGGCAAGAGCTAACAAGGTTTAATAAAGGCATGCCGTCTGGGTAGTTCAAAAGGCTCAGGAACCCTTTTTCAGAAAGTTCCGCCAAAGAAAATACAGATTGCTATTGCTGAAAGTAGAAATGAGTTATACAAATAGCATGCCTTCTGGCAACGTGTTTAAGTGTGGCCCTGTCAAATTCTGACCTCCAATATTTTATGTTTGTTTAGGAAATGTAGCATGTCGTAACATGCCCCAGAATAGTGAATGAATATCTTACAATGAAAAAAGTACCTATAAAGTTATAGCCAAAAGTTCAATAAAGAACTACCCCACTAAAACCACTCAGCTGACAACATGGTTACTTAAATAACCAGCTATGTACGCCGTATGGGAGCAGTATGTAAATGATTACCAAATATTAAGCGATAATACGACATAATATATTTCCGAGGTGTTTGAATATCTAGAAAAAAACTCAGCGGAACATGTTTTACTCAGTCAGTAAGATGATTTATTCTTTGCTTAGAAGGGCTTGGCAACAGCATAGGTAAGGGGGGCATGGTGAGTGTAGGCGAAGGGAGCAGCATGGACCACTGGGGCTGGGTGGACGGCGCGCACGGCGACGGTGGCAGGGTGAACAGCCTTCACGACAACCGGGTGTGGGCCCTCGACGGCAGAAGAGAAGAATGGAGCGTCGGCTGGCATGGAGGTCTTCGTGCCTGGCTCGTTGGTCTCGACGGTGGGATGGAAGCCGGTGGCATCAGCGACGTACTTCACAACACGGGTAACACCGAAGGCATCAACGTAGCTGTAAGAGCCGACCTTGTTGTTGAAGGCATCGCCGGTTTCCTGGCGGGTCATGCGGGTGCCGAATCCATCAATGTTGTCGTAGCCGAAGCTGTAAGGCTGTGGTGGCTGGAATGCAAGAAATTTAAATAAAGAGGAGTAACAGATTTATATACTTGGGATAGTTTGTATGGCGTATTCCAAAATAACAAAGCCTCATTATGCATCGAACCAGCCGAAAAGACAAACAAATCGCGCGCTGACTTACCACCTGAAGCTTAATAGAATAACATAAAAAATTGCAAACTAAATACCCACAGATTCAGTATCACGGAGAAGTTTTAAACAGCGTCGGAAAGCCAACTCAGACCCATCCAAAGCAATGGAGAAAGTGCTGATGCATGTTTCGTACTTGAACTCCGTTATATAAACAAATTACGAAGTTTCCATCGTGGTTTGATCTCTTTGGTGGCACTCTTAGACAACTACTAAGTTCAAATCCTAAAAAAGTTTGGAAAATCATTAGCCCTCCGAAAAGTCAAAATGCCCCGAGCGGTCTTTCTAACATCCATGGGGATACGTTGTTCGATCTCGAAATTGCGATTACTTTTAATCAATTCTTTGGGGGGGGGGGGGGGGGGGGGGGGGTTCACTGATGAGTCATTCCCTTTACCTACCTGTGATAACATTTATAATAATTCTTTCCTTGATCGCATCTCCGTTGATTCTGATGGGATAAGGCAGCTTATCCTCAACCTTTCCAATTCAACTAGCCCGGGTAGTGACGGAATTACGTCTAAACTCCTCAAACTCGCGCTGCCGGTCTCAAGTATTCTTCTGCAACTTTTATTTCAACAAAGTCTGGACCAAGGATACTTACCTAAGGACTGGAAACATGCAAAAGTTACCCCTATTTTTAAATCCGGTGATGCTACGTCCGCCAATAACTACCGTCCCATTTCCCTAACTAGCATACCCAGTAAACGTCTGGAACATGTGATCTACAGCCATATTGTGAATTACCTTACAGAAATTAATATCTTTTTTCCTAACCAACACGACTTCCGTAAAGAGAAGTCGTGTGAAACTCAGTTATTTGAATTTATCACTGATATTTATGACAACATTCATTCACGAACGCAAACCGACGCTATCTTTATCGATTTTTCGAAAGCGTTTGATCGGGTCCCGCACCAGCGTTTGATAAGTAAACTTGAATCACTTAATATGCATCAGTCTCTTGTAAACTGGATCAAAGAATTCCTTTCTGAAAGAACTCAATCAGTCTCGATCAATAACGACTCATCTCGAAGTATTTCAGTAAAATCCGGTGTCCCGCAAGGCTCCGTCCTCGGCCCTCTTCTCTTTTTAATTTACATTAATGATCTACCCAACTTAATTTGTTCCAACATTCGGCTATACGCTGACGACTGCGTAATATATAGGCGCATTGTCACGAAAGAAGATAGCTTGGCCCTCCAGCGTGACCTTGATTCGCTATCTTTATGGTGCGTTAAATGGCAAATGGATATCAATATTACAAAGACCAAGCTTCTTACTTTTGCTACAATTAAGTCTAAGTCTGCTTTTGATTATAAAGTTAATGGTGCAATTCTTGAAAAGGTAACTCATTACAAATACCTCGGAGTATTTCTAACGGATAATCTTGACTGGAAAATGCATACTGATCATATTGTGAGCAAAGCGAATCGATCTCTCGGGTACCTTAGGAGGAACTTGTTCTTAGCACCAAGTGACGTTCGATTGTTAGCTTACAAATCTTTTATTCTTTCAAAACTAGAATATGCGAGTATTATTTGGAACCCATGGCAAGATTATTTAATTAAAAAAATAGAGTCTGTTCAGAATAGAGCCGTACGTTTTATTTTTAGAGATTATTCCTTTACGTCGAGTGTGACAGCACTGAAAACAAGAGCTGACCTTGTTCCTTTATGTAAGAGACGCAAAGTATCACGACTGACTTTTTTTCATCGCGTGTATTATTACAACGCTGACCTAAAAAAGTCAACTTTTACTTCAGCCCCATAGGATTTTTCCTCGGCATGATCACCGTCATAAAATTAGGCTACCCTTATGTGGCACTAAGCATTTTTCAGAGTCGCCCTTGATCTTGGCTATCCATGAATGGAATGACCTCCCTGAAAGTGTGGTTGATATCTCGGACTGTGCACAGTTTAGGAGTGTATGTGAAGAATTATTTAAGTCAGTTTAATTTTATATTCTCTCTGGTGTGTAGCTGTTTGTGTATATTGTATGCTGTGTATGTGTGCGCGATCTGTCGCGTGCTGTTTTCAATGTTAGTGTTTTCCTGTTTTTGCGACGAACTTTTTCTTTTGTCTCTCCCCCCCTCATGTAATGCCTCCTGGCGCTTTGAGGGAAAAAATAAATGAAATGAATTGAAATGAAGTAAAACCTGATGATTGCTCCATCATAAAATTTTAGCAAGTAACACCGTCTATCACACTAAGTAGCACCGAAGATGGCGATGTTACTGCAAAACACGTTCATTTAAGCTGTCGGTTATGCACGACCTAACTGAAGAGTGCACGACTTCTGACCAAATTACACTATATTGTATACCCTGCATACCCCCTACAACACCAATCGTTTATTATGTCTGAAATATGTCCATTTCTTGAAACCTTTTTTTTTTTCCAAGTCCTTAAAATTCACAGTGTAAAAGCAGGTTATTACAATTTTGTATTATACAAATTTTTTTTCCCAATCCTACTCTTCAGCGAGAATTATACCTGGAGCGTCATAAGTTTATAGATTCACGCTAATACTGTACGGAGGATAAACAGTCGCCAATTCGTCTTATCATTGTCATTGCATCATTCGCGTGGTGATTATCTCATTACTGATTACATTATAAAAATATGGCACTAGATAAACATGAACAGTGTTAATTTGTTCGTAATGTGATTCTAAAACATGTTAACAGTCAGTGGCACAGGACACTTACGTGTTCCACAAGAACGCCGCATGCGACGTAGGCGAAGAGGCAGCAGACAAGAACCTAAGAGGGAAAAAAGTATTGTCAATCCTTGGAATGGGGGGTCTAAGCCAGGAGTTATAGATCGCGGAGTTAAATCCCTGTGTTTAATTTTGAAAACCTGCCAACGTACACTATGAAAGGGGTTTTCGTACCTTTGAGAACATGATGGATACTTTTCCTCTTGTTTCGAAGTGGAATCGGTGTTCAACTGGAAAGACGTGACGGCTTATATACCCGTCTTTGGAAATTCCAGACACACCCAAATAAGAGCTACTGATCTCACGAACCAGTCGTCAAATAGAAAGAAATCTGTGATGATTATATCTTGATGTTCTAGAACGTGGGTGCACGTAAAGCGAAGGAATGCTGGTTGGAGACCTATTCACGTGTCCAGCGGACCTGAAGTAATGCGTGCGATGAAGGTCCTAAACCGCCAACGGAGGGGCACCAACCCCCTAATTCACTGTAAATTTGAAAAGCAGTTTGCAGAATTATTGAGATGTCGAGATATTTTGTCATTTCTGTACAACATAGTTTAATATACGGTAACATATTATATATAATATTTTGATGTTTCCATGAGCTCTATTTTCAATTATTTATAAATACTCAGACCAAAGTGATTAAACAAGCACTGATATCCGCGTGTAGAGATAGTTTCTATTTTTAATGTTTTCAAATTTTAAAGTATGCAAATATTACACTGCTAAAAACAGTAATCATGGTAGTACTGTTGATTTGTCCTGCATTACTTTTGAATTTCACAGAAAACGGGGATTCCCAGGAACTAAGGAAACACAACGTCCTCACACCAAGGTGAGACGACTTTTGTGTTGTTTTCTTTTCGTTCTGATAGCGAAACGCAAGAAACTCAAGGACACCATCCCATGAAAGTTCTACTCATGGGACGGTTTAGGGTTCCTCAAATACAATATATCTTTAGACTGAGTAGTTATATCCAGCATTACTATACTAATAACGTTGTTTCTTCATGTTGAGTATAACGGTGAACTAGACATGCTATATGATTTGTGGACGTTGGTTACACTTTGTCAAACGTCTAACATTCATATTGAGCAAAGTTACCTTAATGCTTTAATGACTACATTAGCTCAAACATGAGTTTGAAGCGTGACTTCAGTGCATATCTCGCGCGCAAGACGATGAAGCAGAAAGCTCGGACTTCGCTCCTTCCCAAGACCACAATAAAAGTAAGAAATTATTTTATTCATTTTGCTGGCGAGTTGTCTTGTTATTGTGTACACGTAAATTCATTTTATAACCATCGAACCCATACTTCTGTGTTGAATCCCGCATAACTTCCTATTTTAGCGCATTCTTACTTATGACCATCTTTCCGATATTATTACAGTGTGAATAAGGGAAGACGTGAAAGGGTAAACAATGAGAGAAAACAAGAACATTATTCAAAATTCTTTAAAAGGCAGGGTGCATGTCTTTGCGATATTCATTATGGTGTTTGATATAACTTTTTGTTGGGTGCATATTGCGTTCATTATTTTCGTATCGTCATCCCTTTAATTTGTCGTGACTTTGTCATTGAGATTATCGCTAGCAACTTCTCATGATGTAAATCAAGCTTCTTTAATCTAACACTTTCTATGTTCTGGAACGCTTCCTTCTAAAAAATGTGTATGTTGAAATATTCCGTTGATGCAACGTTAATAGCCATCGTTAGCCAGGCCATGTTATTCCTCCGTCAATGATTATAAGCACCGTGACACTCAATGAATGACATTTGACAGTGGATCGAGGTTTAAAAAAGTTAGGTTCGGAAAAAAAGAAATGGACGGGCTATAATATCCGGAATGTTATTTTTTTTATTTATATTTTTGAAGCTTACAGAAATTGGGTACATTGAGTTGCCGTTATGTACATGCTCATTCCGTGCAGGTATTGCTCAGTAGATTTTATTCAGTGTAGATGACATTCCATTCACAAATTATTGGTTTTGGTTTTCATCTGTGACCTTTAAAGACATTGCCACTTTTGCAGGGCGGGGTGAGCAATTAAAAATCCAGAAGGGGAGTTTTCTTCAAAATGCAGCCTGCAAGAGATTATTCTCGGTGTACTTTGCTCAGCATCAATGCAGAGCTATGAAAACGTGTATCTATTATAATGCATAATATCCCAGCTAAGATTTGGCAAGCTATTATTTTTAACGTCGTCATTTCGATCTCTTCTTTGTAAACTGCTGCAGTATGCCTATAAGCTCTGCTAAAACAATCAGGCGACTGATACATAATGGTGATAATTAGTGCGGCAAAATTTAAAGTATACTGGGTGCTTGTATATATGATCATCGAATATTCAAATAATTTTTCAGGAACTCCGGCACCATTGATATTATAGGCAGCAGTGAAATGGAAATAAAAAATCAAATATAACAAAATGTTATGCATTCAAGTAATAGATGATAAAGGAAAACTTTATTTTTTATCTAAAAGTGTGTTCCTTAGCTAAAACAGTTGATACAGATGAGTTCACGATTATCCGCTTGATATTGGCGCACAAATATAGTATAATTTCAGCAAAAACTAAAAAGCAAAAAATTTCTGGTATTTCATTAAGCTTCCAGCTTACATCCTTGGATACACGCACATAGACAGGAGTAAAATAACAACCGTCAGTTTCGCAACTTTTGGAATGTACCATACATAAAATCAATGTTAGAGCCACTACTACAATTTGTTGAGATTAGGAGCAGTGCGAAAATATTTTAGGTGAGGGGCATGATAAATTAATTTTGGTTTTTTCTTGAATCCATCCCGGAGAAGAGTTTTTTAGCCTACTAAATATACCGCTAGCGAGAGAGTGATCCTACCCTTTAATTAAAACATTTTATATCCCTCACTCGCAAACTAAGCAGAAATATTGTTTTCTTGTATTACACCGCAGAATAACAAATGCAATTTTATAATGTGACTCGCTCATGCTTACTATTTTGTATGTTATTATATCGGTGCGGGTAATAGAAGTTACTCTCCATATGGCTTCCAAACCGTTCCATACAAACGACAACCTTCCCCTAAACAAAACACAGAATATTATACACGCTTTTTTATTAAGAGTTTACTTTGTGTTCTGTCATAATAATAAAACAACTGCAACAATAAGCCTATGACCGGGGGTAAAATCATGACTTGATCCTATATAGAAACTGAGAGGTTAAGAAACCCAGGCCACTGCGAGTTTGAAGCGTCGTTTATTCGCCTCCCAGCCAATGCCATTGTGACATTAGTGGATAAGAACACGGCAGAAAGAAGCGCGAAGCAAGAAGTGTGAACATAGCCTCTCTCCGCAGTTTTTTATTTTATTGTCGCTGACAGCTTAAGAACTTCAGAGCGTGGCGAGTCTTGGTCATCTTAGTTCGCTTCGCAGAGAATGAGATTGCAGCATTTGGTTATAAGAATGGCTAAAAACAAATAATGACCACGAAGAGAATAAGTCAGGTCCTGCGTTTCTTCAGCTGACAGTGTTTAGAGCAAACACACAGTAGAATATGTTTCCCGTGATTGAATCATAGAGGAACTGGGAGCTTAGAACCTCGGGCTTTGCGGGTCCCCAGTCACTTATTCCCCGATCAAATGCCAGATTTAGACTTCACTTATAGATGTTGTTTTCATGTAACAACGTTTGGACCTAACTTGGCCAAGAAGAGCAAGATTTAGACTTCACTGCTGGCGCTTCACTTTTGAGGGGTCATATTTCGTTCAAGTCTGGCTCTTTGAAAATTGTGTGGCGAGCCAGTGAAAAGCAATAGAAACGACGAAAAAGGGTACTCTTGCACTAATTATAACGCCCTGGAGCAAACCGCATTAGGCCCAAGTTAGTCCCCTAGGATGGCCCAGTTTTTGCCAAGGAATGCGTATCTCTGACATGCTACCAGGACTATAGGTCCACACACAATGGGATAGCGGCATCAGTCAATTGTAACACCACAAAGACAATCGTGAGAAAAAAGCGGGATGACAAGGGTCACATCTTGTGTTTTAAAGCTCTCAGTTATTACAGAGAGAAGAACACTCAGAAACTTGGAGATTACACTGAGCAACATAATTAATTTATTGAAAACTTAGACATGCCTGGCGACGGCATAGCCCAGGGGAGCGTGGTGGCCGTAGGCGAAGGGAGCAGCGTGAACAACTGGGGCACCATAGACAGCACGCACAGCCACTGGAGCGGCATGGAGAGCGCGAACGGCGACTGGGGCTGGATGAACAGCCTTCACAACGACGGGGTGTGGGCCCTCAACAGCGGAAGAGAAGAACGGAGCGTCGGCTGGGACCGAGGTCTTGGTGCCTGGCTCGTTGGTCTCGACGGTGGGGTGGAAGCCGGTGGCGTCAGCCACATACTTCACCACACGGCTGACCCCGAGGGCATCGACGTAGCTGTAGGAGCCGACCTTGTTGTTGAACTCATCTCCGGTCTCCTGACGGGTCATGCGGGTGCCGAATCCGTCGACATTATCGTAGCCAAAGCTGTAGGGCTGTGGTGGCTGCAATGTAAAAAATGGGAAACGAAGATATGAGCATCCTTGGCCTCTTCATTGTGTCTTCGTTTCCACGGTTTTGTATTTTAAGGGTTTTGTGTTTTTATTCAGATAATTTAGTGGCTTGTACACATGCATTGCTATGAGACTATTTCTTTTCTCTAGCAACAGTTATCGAGGAATAATTTAAGTAAACATGGTGACCGCAACACCAACGGCCAGATACAGCATCGATAGACATGTGAGTGTTACTTAAGTACGCATGTTTTATTCGATTGCGTGCGGTGTCGTCTTTTCATGACATGTAGCAACAGTCCTCGTATAATTTTTATTTACGTATTCCACTGACTTTGCTTAGACGGCCGGTTGGTATTTTGTAATATAATATTATTAGTATACGATCCTTACTTTGGCAGTTATTTTTTTGTATAAATGTTTGGAAGCAACAACTATTTATGAAAAATAAATAACTTTTACTAGGCTCAAAACGTCAACCAACAGAACACAATGACCAAACACCCATCTTCTGTATCAGGATCCTTGTCAGAGTAATTATGCCATTCACACTAAGGGTAATTCAGATTATGTTATTTATGCTTAAAGAGATCCACACAAAAACACGGCATGGCGCCTGAAAGGTAAACTTGATATTAGTGAAAGGGCTAGTGTAAATGGCAAAATATTAAAGTCGTGAAGCCTTATTTTTTTGTCGAGAGGAATTCCTATGCCACCGTTTAGCGTGCCCAAAATGTTTGAGAACAAGCGAAAATAACTAGTTTAATATAAGTTAAGAACAAATTGTACATTTGTTGTAATCGCGTTTTTAGACATCTGTTTATTGTACACATTTATCATAAGCTAAACCACCTCGGTCGAAAAGTATCAAAATCTTTCCAAAATTATTATGACTTACATTGTAAAGTCCTTAAAAAATCAATTATTTATTGTATTGCAGACAGTTTGTTCGAACGTTCCTGCAACTAAACTGCAATTGCTGAAGTATTTAAAACGGAAACGGCCAATGTATGGTCACCCTGCAATCTTGTGGCGAAGCATTTGAATGCTAAAGCCATTGTTGCTGTCTATACGGCCGTTAGGCTACTCTCAGTGACCATTAAATACTGGCTACTTGATGAAAATATACGATTAACTCAACTACGCGCTCCTTCTTTTGTTTTTTATGTGATGCATAATAAATAGAGGTAAAAGATTGTTGCACTAAATCCAATATTTTGCTTAGCATCGACGATCTTGCATACTTACATGTTCCACAAGAACTCCGCAGGCCACGTAGGCGAAGAGGCAGCACACAAGCACCTAAAACAAAACATTTAGCCGTTATTTCTTGGTAGAGAAGTAGGGGCAAGAGCAGACGGGTATACATATACGTCTCAGTCTCTTAGTCTGGTAATTATTCAATCTGTAGTATGAAACAGTGCTCTGGTACCTTAGAAAACATGATGAATACTTTTCCTCTTGTTTCGAAGTGGAATCGGTGGACAACTGGAAGGAAGCAACGGCTTATATACTCTGCTGGTGGAATTCCAGACGCGCTTGAATGCGGAGCTGCAGATGCGACCAACCAATCAGGGATGGAAAGTTCGCTATCTTTATCCCATCTAAAGAATTTTGGTGGAATACCTGTTAACGTGTTCAGCTGACTTAAAAACAAATATGTGAGATGACGGTCTTGACTTGCAGTCCACAGGCATGGGGGTTGAAGTTTTGCATTTAGTTCAAGTCACGTTTTTATCTTTTTGTTTCTGATTTGCTTTTAAAGTGAATATTCACTTAAAAAGGAGATTTAATTTGGTTGTTTCTTCATCATTCTTTAAACATAAATATCATATGTTATTTTGAATCTTTAGACATTTCCTAATTCGAATCTACTACAAACAATCATATTAACGCACATGTTAAATTTAATCTGAGCAATAGCGGTTTAATATATACAATACACAGGCACGTCTTTATGTAGGATTCTTAAGTTATTTGGAAGCTAGATAGGACAACATTGTCCGTGGTACTTATGTTTTCATCTAATTTTGGCTTTTTTATTTGCCTGCCATTTAAATTCACATATAATATTTTAACAACACAAACTTGCCCTGCCGTCAGGTGCGAAATCGCAAGTGCCTCATGATTGTGTCTAACCACTAAGTAGGGCGGCAGATCACATCAGAATCGTTCTCATGTCTGCAGTTTTTCACATGAAAATTGAGAAAGACTCATAGAGCCATTGTCCAGTCACCTATAATCATCAAACACAAGAACGGGGAAACATTATCCGCTCGTGCCTAGCCGCAGTAGCTGTACTGTCCATCTCAATAGTGGCAGGGTGTTTCAGGAGCGTGATGATTGCTCTGTCTATAAACATAAGCGGGAGAGTTTTTGAGACCATAGGAAACGCGGGCAGCCTGTCAGAGAAACGCCTAATTTGATCTTAGGCAATTCTAGGGACCCAGCTGGGGCCTAAGATGGTCTCGCTACAAGGCGAAAGTTAGTGACAATGTATATTTTTTCGACGTCTTTTTTGTGGTTTGCAAATATAACTTTTAAGATGACTGACATAAGACAAAGATGCAATGTAACACATTTAATGAAGCAACTGCCAGTGAAGCCTAATTTTAGCATTCTGTCAGAAACTGAAAGCCAAACAAGCCATGTGACAACCAAACAACCATGCAGCGAAGCCCGACTCCGGCACTTGTTTGGCAAATATATAGAGCGAAAATAGCCACAGTTTGACCAAAGACCATCATGTGCGGTTATGCCTAGTTATACACCAACTCATGTTTAGAAACAAACCGGAGCGCCCCTAGCGGACGTCACCGGTGCCGCGCATGCGCGATGGAGGGGGGGCAAGAAGGTCGCCGTCGCCCACAAACAAACCATTGAAATGCGATGTTGTCGGCGTCGGTGTGAGTCCCGGTGCTCCTTTTCGCGTTGGAATTGTTGATTCTAGTAGAATCAACAATTGCAACGCGAAAAAGAGCACAGGGACTTCTACGTCCTCCTAACAATGTCCGACTACTTGAGCGGCTTCAGCGAAATTAACGAGGCTCGTTACACCGCAAAACTTCGCCGTGAATAATGTGACGTGCGGCGATTCATTTCACGTGGAACGCCGCGGAATGGGTGCTAAATCCTGATTCCCACGATGAGATTCTGCTCGCTATTTTCAGTCGCGACGTCAATGGGGCTGCAAAAGCATGGACCGTAGCTGAGATGGTGGACGTCGATACTAAAATCCGCAAGTAGAATCGGGCATTACAAGTCGGTGATGTCCACTGGTAACAATGATCAACATCTTCTTTTATCTACTGTTTACACTTAGCCTACTTACCCCAACCAACCTTTAAAAGTGTTTGGAGGCCAGCACTTAATTCTTATCGCAATTACCGGGTCAACGTTTGGTTTACAGGCTGCTGCCATTTGAACGAGCTGACGACACAAAGTAGACAAGTTTGAAAGAGCAGACGACAGTTCGAACGCATGCGCAATGAAGTGCGAGCAAGAAGCACCGCTTCCCGCGTCAATAAACCATTGGAATGTCACGTTGTCGGCGTCTGTGTGAGTCTGCATACTCTTTTTCGCGTTGTAATTGTTGATTCTACGTCCTCATAGCAATGTCTTACCACTTTAATCGCCTGAGCGAAATTATCAAGTCTCGTTACGCCGCTAAACTTTGCGTAAATTATTTGACGTGCGGCGTTTCATTCGCATGAACGCCACAGAATGGAGGCGAAAACCATGATGAGATTCTTCTAGCTATTTTCATTCGCGGCTCATACTGCAAAGGCGTAGAAGGTAGCGGCGATGACCGACGTCAATGCTAAAAATCGGAAGCGGAAGCAGACCAAGTGAATCGGCTGTAACAAGTCTGTGATGGCCACTGGTACCAATGATCGACATCTTGTACGTACTGTTTATACCCAGCCTTCTTAAGTCTTTTGAGGCCTGAAATTACTTCTTATCGAAATCACCGGGTCAAAGCTTGGTCTACGGCCCGCTTTTGTTTGAACGAACAGACGACAAAAGGCAGAGAAGTTTGAAAGGGGGGCGAAAGTTCGAACGATCAGGCGGCCATGTGAATTTGAAGACGCACTGAACCCGCGGGTGGTCCAAACAACTTGGCGGTTTTCCCTCGTTCATATTGGAACAAAACAAATACATCTGGCGAACACAAAGTGTTGCCCGCACAAGCAATCGTAGTTCGGCAGCGTCTGGTTTGCCCTTTTCACGGCTACTATCCACGTTCTCGGACGAACGGAGGGGGCAGAAAACATGAAAACTGATCTTCAAACCTTTCCAGACTCTTGGTACAGCCCCCGTCGCAGCATTTTTACAAGAAGGTGGGTTTTTTGTCCGGTTTCTCCCAAAAGAACACAGGAATGCATGTCACGCACGGCGACTTCTGCCCACCGCCCCAGACCGGAAGTGCGCCCGACGCGCCACCACCGCGGCGTGAGGTAGTGCTGAGGGTAATTCCATACCAAATGTCCCAGGCGTGACGCTCGTCCACCGCCGATTCTTTCGAAAAAAATCACAGGGGTTCCTGATGTGTTGAATAGTCACTTTCTTAAATATTGTCGTCCACAAAAATGTTTTGGCCGCGCTAGCGCTTTTTGAGTTTCCAGAAGAGGCGCGAAACTAGGCACAAGTAAGAAAATCGCCAAAAATACAGATCTTTAGTTATCAACGCACAATTTCTTCTCTTTTATTTTACTGGCATTATTGCTTCATATGAGGCCACTTTTAAATAATATAGTGTTTTTTGTTTGTTTTTAATTGAAGACAACTTGCTGAAATTGTGCCGTTTTCGAGATTTTTTTGTTTATATTTGCGAGTTTGTATACCAGTGCTAGGAGTGTTTTCCGCATATATTGTAGATATACTATTTGTATAAAAAAGCTTCCTACCATTAAAAAAATTTTTTTTTTGTTATATTAAAGCGTAAAGTTGCGCAAAACGGCATATTGGTTTAAATTAAACTGCACATTTCGCAGTGAGGTGGTCCAAGTAAAAATATGCCAGACCACTCAAACAATAGGGCGCCATATAAACTTGTGATTTATAAAATTTAAACGAAGTCATATTTTTTTAAGCGAGAAAATATTTCTTGAAGTTGAGTTCCCGCGACACCGCGCAGAGTGGTTCCATGCGGCAGCTTCTCCACACAGCACGATCAATGGACCTCATCCGAGTCCAGGCACACGTTCTGATGCTCTAAACGGGGCATGCAGCTTAGTAAAGTTGACATTTGGGCTAGTTGGTAGTCTAACACATTGAGGTATACTTAGCGCACAAGGTAGAGAGAAGGTTCCTTTTCTGTCCTGTCCTCTCTACCTTGTGCGCTAAATACCTCAATATGCATGCAGCTTAGTTTGCGCAGAAATAAGTGGTAACAAGTTTTTACTGCGCTATCAACTTATTGATGGGTCTCTTGAGGAGAAGAGGCCTATCATTTGTGGGATTATGACAGAAGACAAGCGTAACCAGACACTCTGATGCTGACAGAGCTATCTGGTGAGCGCTAAAAAACCTTTTGCTCTTCTGTCTGTGGGCGCTGAAACAGCTAAATTGCTTCTATCTGCAGAATGGCCTCTTTTCTCCATTGCAAAAGTTCAGGACTTTCCTGAATCTTCATGCGTTTGCCTGCGGGCAGTGCGACAAGGGACACAGCTTTTCGCCTAGGGCCATCAATGTGCTTGTAATTCAACTATTTCTTATTGTTTAGCTCACACCTCTATTTTAGGCTTCAAAATGTACTTTTCTGCAAATAGAGCTTGTGTACTTAGTGACGTTGTAGTTACGATCCCGTACAGTCCGAAAACGTCTAAAACAGCAACACTGCAGTGTTGCTGTTTTAGCCGTTTTCGAACTGGACGGGATCGTAACTACACAGTACTGCGCCAATTTTGGATCTCATCGGAAAGATCGTGCCCATACCATTGTGGTCCAGCCACTATCTGTGAAAATTGTGATGGGTCGCGCCGACGCCATCCTGACATACCATACGCGATTCGTAAGTTTTTGGCTGAGTGTCAAGAGTGAATCGGCTATGCCAGCGTGGTATCTCTATTTCTTGACCACTTAAAACACGAAGTTAAATAAAAAAAGAAGACCAAAGCAAGATTAAACAAAGCGGAATCTGCTTACTTTTAACCCGAGGAAGACCTCCTGCGCTGGAGCTTTGAACAGACCGTGACGCCCTCATTTCGGGTAGTTCAAACTCACCTGACTGGGCCTCGCTCTACTTATCGCACCTTCACTAAGATTTTATCTTTCTGTGTAGTTTTGGAGAAACAATGCCGCAAGACAGTCGAAGGTGCCGGATTCATGACACCCCCGTTAGGTTACGCGATTCTTATCTCTGCGTTTTGACACTGAAATATCCAGCGCCCCGACGCTTTCTTTTTTTTTTTTTTTTTTTTTGGGGGGGGGGGGGGGGGTTCTTTGGAACGCGTGAAAGCGCGTCTTTTTTCTCATGCTCTCAGCATCTTAACTTTAACCCGTGCTTCAACGGCGCTCGCATTTGTTTTTTGTATTCATTTTGTGATCTCGCGGTCCGCTCAAGAGCAGGCATGCTTCTCTCGCGACTCTCCCTGAGCAGTGCAGGTGGTCATACAAAGCAGCAGAGGGAGATTAGCTGCTTTGTCCAACCCCCTTTTACCTCGTCTTCTGATAAGCCTCCAGACCTTCTTTTGTGTCTTCGCGTGGCTGTGAGCGAAAGCGATGGCGGCTTCTAGCGAATAAGAGGAGTGGTACGAAACATGTGACCGCCCTCTCTAGGACAAAAACGCTTGGAGGAAAATTTGTCACGCGACTCGCTCTGACGCGCTGATGGGCTCACTGGGGTCATAGCCTTCGCCGTTTGCCAAGTTATGGTGAGTTGTTGGAACCACGTATGTCCAGTTTCCAAAAAGGTGCCCGTCAGTGTTCTCCTGTTTTTCGTGCAAGCAGGTCCTGACAAGTCCCATTTCGCGATTGTGGTTTTTTGTGCAGGCCGCTGTGGTTTTTCGTCATGAACGGCCGGAATACATTCATGCCAAGATTTTGGTAATAGCCGTCGGACTCTATGTAATTATTGTGCTGTGTTTGATGGACGCGTTTCGACAAAGAGCTCCTTATCAGCGGCCGGGAGACTTCCGTTGTATGTGAGCGACCGCCTTCATCCTCAACATTGTGTTTGCGAATTGTTCTGTGCTGCCCGAATCGGATTATGCATATATCACGGAATACATAAGATCGCTCTCTTATTTGTAACTACTCTGCAAGCATGCTTCTGATAGTAGTTCTGCTTCCGTCTCAATCGACCATTTTACCGTTTACAAACATGAACTACAACTTGCGTCCCAAGCAACTCCCTGTCGTTCCGTCTTTGCAAGTCTGTCAAGTTCTGCTTACGTGACCAGTGCTAGAAAACATAAATGCTGCAAGAAAAGTGAAGTTGGAGATTTAACTAGGGCCTTCGGTTCTACCATTTAAAGGGGTCGTGAAACATTATCACGTTGGATTGTTCCTGGCCTTACAGAGGCGTACTGGTCTTAGTCTGGCCCAAGTACACTCGCACGGACCACCATTGACCCGGAAGCGTCTTGGTCGTGGTGAAATTGCGAGGTTAGGAGGGAACTATTTCTTTCAGTCATGACTTCGCCAAGCTTGATGGCGTGCGCGTTAACGTAGTTTTGCCCTTTGGCAAGCCTGTAATTGCACGCACTTGCCCGCGCAAGCAGAGACATCGCTGCGGCCAGATGACCAGCTTGCAATCGTCTATGGAGAATTTAGTAGAACCTAGTACAATCTTGATCGAAAAATAAAAAGTGAACCAGGCATGTTTAGACTCATTTGCAGTAATTTCTTCGTGCAGTCTTTTGGGTTATTACACCCTATCTTTTGGGTGTAGGTAATTGCGCCTTTTTCCCTTCCCTTTCATGCTGTGGTACACCCAATTTAGTGGCTGTTCAGCGCAGTCATAGCACCCTAATGAAAAGGAGTACTGTGGACTCCCACCATAATTTAAGGGTGTTCGGAATAACGCCTTCCTTTAGGGGTGTTAGGAATAACGCCCTTCTCTTATTGCGTTTTGCTACACCATAGAGGGTGTTAGTTATAGGACAACCCATTTACACCCTCATAGGTGTAATGATGTTTAGTGTGTACAGTGTTTTTTTTTAATTATCTGAATTATCTTGACACTGTTCATCCCTTTTGCATTGTCAATACGGTCATTTTGTTCTTGATAGGTAATGGGGATGATTACTGCGATTTGTTTTCAAGGAGCCATGTAGGTCCCCCATCTAGAGATCTAGAAGCCCATCTAGAAATATTAGAAAACGTCAGAACAACCGAGTGAGCAGATCTTGCGTCTGCTTCCATTTAAGCAAGGACGGGACAAACTTGAACGTGTCTTCAGAGTTCTTATCGCTGCGCTTCTTGGAACTAAGGTAGCGGAACTACGAGCTCAAAAAGTAAGATTTTTCTATCCGACAGATAAGACGTCAGAAAGCACGATGAAATCTTGGAGCCTGTCTCATTCGTAAATAAAGACTGTAAATATCTATATAGGTTGACATTACTCTTACTTCCTGAATGAAACCCAAAATAATCTTACTAAAGATATAATGGGTGTTTGGCCACTCGGGGAATACTGACCACAACGATGCTTTGGTTGCCCACACTACCAATACTCTCTTTCATTAATAGGCTACAACGATATAAGCACTATTGGCGCCAGCGCGTGGTTTCATCTCGCGTCTCATTTGCATGAGAGCGTGTGCACAAATTGAACGTTATATCAAGAGAGTCTTGCACCTGCAGCTATGGTGGTGTACTGCACTAAGCATGAAAGAGGGTATAAACGGCTTGAGCAGTGATGAGATGAAAGATAATATCCTATGCTTAGGGTCCTCTAATTAGAGACCGCAGCTGTTCAAGCCCATTGCTTGCGACTGCTACTAGTTCACTTCAAAATTGAACTAAAATACTATACATAAGCGGGAGACATACTGCAAAATAAAATGTGATACTCGTTTAATAGAATTTGCCACAGAAGAAAAGGAGATGACGTCAAGGTTATACGTAATCTCTAACCTCATGTTAATTTCGTTCAATGACTGATGGAGTAGAAGCTACCCAGGTATTGCATTACACCGTTCCATTGCAATATTTACAGAGACGTTCACAGCCAGCAGGAACCAGAACCAATGGCCATTTAACAACTTTGGAATGCAGTCAGTTTTAGTTAGAATGCTTTATTGTGTGTATCTATACAGCAGGACACGTTTATTTTAAGTTAAAAATAAAGTATAAATATATCAGATGTACTTTTAATTGTTGGTGTAGCCTTTTCGTTCTATTTTTTTATCTGCTCGCAAATGAACATGCAACAGTTTTGTTATACTGCAACATATAATTAGTCGAATCTCTCTATTGGTTTCAGTGTATGAACACCCAATTTCTAATGCCACTCTAGCAATATTTTATTTGTGTGTGTGTGCTTCAATGCCATGAAGGGAAAGCTGACACTGCGGTATGCATACCCTACCTAAAAAAACAGTTTAAAGGGATACTTCAACGAAATTTGAAATATTCCCGTCGTGTTCAAAAATAGTTTGAATATCATCCACAATATCCGTAAATGACAATCGCACATTTGTATTTTGAGCCTGGTAGCTGTATTTTTCGTTATAAAAGGCCCATTCTGGCAAGCGCTCGGAGAAGGCCCAGCGGAGACCGCGTGACATTCAACGCAATCGTGACGTAGGTCGTCTCGGGACGAGCAAGGCTACGGCGAGGCTGACGTCGAGACGATGGCCTAGTCGTTCCAGCCACCGAAGCGGCTGCTTTTGTACGAACTTTGAGTGACGGGTTAATCTCCTATAATCTTGTAGGAGATAATAGCGACTTCGGCGACACGCAAAAGGCATTCTCGGGAAGAAGGGAGTTCCTCCTTCCCCTCTTCTGTCGTCGTGGCCGGAGGCGAGACACTCACCGTCTGTAGCTGTCAAGGTTCCTAGACGGGCATTACAAGCGAGGCGTTAGCGACATCCATCAGGTGCCCTTTGCTAATCGTTTAATTCGTTTTAAAATCTCTTTTCGAGACTTTTTTTAACAAGATATTGTTATAACGTTCTATGTGATACTGCTCATTTGAACACATATAGACCAAAAAATGAGCGCCGAAATTTCGTTGTAGTATCCCTTTAAGGCGGATTATGGAACAGGAAAATCTAACTGGATTTCTGTCTGGAAACCTGAATTCCAGTTTGCAGACCATTATCTGCAAACTGGATTTTAGGTTTCCACCTAGAAATCCAGTTCGATTTTCAAGTTCCATAATCCACCTTAAACTGTTTTTTTTTTTTTTTCGGTAGGGTATAGTTTAAATTACCTTATAAATATTGTTTTCCCGTCAGCTGTGTGTCATCTCTAAAATTACGGCTGCGTGCTCTACGTCAACCTATATTTTAGGACTATACCTCTCGTTAATCCGGTCGAAGTTGCAACTGTCCTCTGTTGTTTGGAATTGTGTCAGTTTTACGAGCCAAGAGATGATAGAAAATGTTCACAAGAGTTTCTTTCGAATTTTCTATGATCCATATATTGGTCGTACTGTTTAGTATTGTTATGCGAGACTCTTGGAATGATTCAATTGTCCTGCTTTGAGTTATAGACTACGTGGCAAGATCTAGGTTATCTGTATAAATATATTAATAGATTAACTGATTGTCCTGATCTCACATCATCTATTAATATTTTGGGTTCCGAGACTATTTTTGCGAGTTTCTCCGACTTCCCATGGTAACAAAATTATACCAACCCTTCCGCGACCCACATTCAACACTGGTAGAATACCCTGGGCGTAGTAGATATCGATGTTTTTAATCCAACTTTTTTGCCTTTCTAACTAACTTGTCATCAATCTGTTATGCTTCATTGTTAAGGCGTCAAGCTGTTCATGAGCACAAAAAAATAAACAAATTAATTAATTAATTAATTATTGCTTCGGGTCGGTATTTGCTTCATGGAATTCTTATACTAAACCTTGATTGTAGTTTTCGTCTTAGCAAACAAATAACGGAAAATTCTGGTGAGTGATCGTTGGCAAAGTTGACTTTCTAGGATCCGCCCGCAGTTATACGTCAACCTAAACAACAAGCGAGGGACAAGAGATTCATAATCGCAGGAGTCGGTAGCGATCTTAGAAACACAATAAATATTTTTTATGGGATCATATTGATCATATAGTACTAGGTGATCAAAGAAGGACTAAGAAACTTGTATTTTACAAGGCTACAGAGATATGATTTATTGGTAACTTAGAATGGCCTGGCAACAGCATAGCTAAGAGGAGCGCGGTGGGCGTAGGTGAAAGGGGCAGCGTGAACCACTGGGGCGCCAAGGGTAGCACGCACAGCAACTGGGGCTGGGTGAACAGCCTTCACGACGACCGGGTGTGGGCCTTCCACGGCGTTGGAGATGAAAGGAGCGTCTGCTGGGACGGAGGTCTTGGTGCCTGGCTCGTTGGTCTCGACGGTCGGGTGGAAGCCGGTGGCGTCGGCAACGTACTTCACGACACGGGTGACACCAAAGGCATCAACGTAGCTGTAAGAGCCGACCTTGTTGTTGAAGGCATCGCCAGTCTCCTGGCGGGTCATGCGGGTGCCGAATCCGTCAACGTTATCGTAGCCGAAGCTGTATGGCTGGGGTGGCTGCGAGTCGAGAAATAGGCATAACAGTTTGAGCATACCTTTGTTACACGTCTTGAATTCTACATCGCATTGAAACGGTTTCCACAGTTGTAGGTTTAGTGATTCTCCGATTCCAGACACATATCTTCGTAGGAATGTTTATATCCTTCCTTAAAAGTAACTTGATATGTATTCTCTTTATTATTCCCGAAAGTTTTTGATTGATATTCCGCAGTACCATGCGTCTAGTGCCTTCCACATTGAAACACCTGATATTTTGGCACCTTGTTTTTATCACTGTGCAAAAGATTATAGCTGCTATTTTTTTTTTAATTAAAGCTGAGTGAAAATTTAAGAAAAAAATTGAAGACGTTTACAACACCCTGTAACGCGGAATTAGAGCGCAGCTCTTCAGTAGGAGGAGGGAAGGGTACTGAGGGGAGGGTATACCCCTCCTCCCTCCTCCTCACCTCCTCATTCTTTCTGCTACTCCTCCTCCTCGTCCTCCCTCCTCTTCCTCCTCCTCGTCCTCCCCCTCCCCTCCTGCTCCTCCCCTCATTCTCCTCCTTCACTTCCTCCTCCCCACACCCTGCAAGCTCCTCCCCTCTTCTCCCACTCCTTCCTCCTACCCCCCTCCTCCTCTTCCTCCTCCTCTCCTCCCCTCCTCCTCCCCTCCCTTCGTCCACCTAACCCTGCTACTCCCCAAGCGTTGTATCATGGGAAATGTCCCATAATGCACCGCACGGTTACGCCGCGGCGACGGCGACGCCGACACCGCTCAAGCCGGAAACGGGCGCCTAAGAGCTGCGCTCTAAAATATTTTGGTCAAAATAAGCCAAACCATATCATGTGTTAATGCTCTTGCCTGTTTCATTACCCCAAATATTGCTAATATTAGCCCCGCCGTTTTACTGAACACGATTGCGCCTGAGAAGACTCACGTAATGAAAAAAAAAAAAAAACAATAAAACGTAAAAAGCGATGCTCCGAGAAACTGAGGGAGAGGAGAACACGAGAGCGCGAGGCCACGTCAGAACGCCGAGCTCTAGTTCGAATGATTAGTGGGTAGACACAAAGCTTGCTGCCTTTGTCTCAAATGCACTCGCCGAACGCGTTCGAATGCGAGAACCGAACGCACCTGAAGCAGGCGTTCCGCGTTCTAACTCGTTCGATGAGTGCACTGGAGACAAAGGCTGCCTTTGTCTCCACTGCACAAGTCGAACGCGTTCGAATGCGAAATCCAAGCGCCGGACGCCGGCGTTCCGCGAGCTAACGCGTTTGACGAGTGCAATTGCGACAAATGGAGCTAGCTTTTGATCTACCCACAAATCGATCCAATCAAAGCTCAGCGTTATGACGACGCCCGGAATCTCATCGCCTCATCTCCCTCAGTTTTGATCCAATTAGTAATGCGGAAAGTGTATTTGTCTTATTTTACCTGCATATTGTCTAAAATACGTTGGCAATTGATATTTTATTCTGATGTTTTTATATAGTACATTGCTAGTTTTTTTAGCGGTGTAATGTATTTGGTTCTTACACTTAATGCGGGACAAAACTAATCTATATGACTTGCACTGTCGACGAACGTAGAACGCGTTCAAACTGACATCAATTTTTCGTTTCTTTTTCAGATTCATCGGAATGAAAACAATGAATCTAGTTGCTAACTGGTCATGTTAGAAAAATGCGAATTAAGCGACAATGAAAGTCGAAAACAGATGTCGTGTCCTAAGGTCTTTCTTTTAGTGTGTCTTTGTCTCCTGTGCCCTGTTTATCACCATCTTCAATCCCCACCAACTAGCCCAACTCACCACCTTGCTATATCTTTCTTATCTTCCTCCACTCTATAAAGAACCGCAAGCATTATGCTTCAGTGTTGCCCCGTGCGTACAAGCTTGAGCAGTGTGCGCGTGAACGTAGCTTTAGCAAGCTTGTTATTGCACATACTTCTCAGCACGAGCAAAGCCATGGCGGCGGCCAGATTCCCTACTTTCAGTCGTCTATATCTTACCCCGAGTACTTTAAATCATTCGTAATACAATGTTTAAAATAAGTTATTCTCCATCAAACTAGAAAGACCCAACTTTAGGCATACCGATGATATTGTGACACTGGCTCTACGCTGTAGAGGTGAAATCGAGCAGTGCGTTATGAGTCCATACCGTGTATCATTAACGTTCTCCACTCAGCTGTAATATCACGACTGCACGCGCTGCGATTCCCCCAGGGATAAAACAAAAACGGACAGGGGTGGGAAAAGAACCCGCAAATGAGGGTCTGCAGAGCGAGCTTTTGCTCTACGTGCTCGACCTGCAACTCGATAACGTAGGTGGTCATAAATCCCTCAATTTTGTCGCACATTGTACTACCGATTATTGCATCGCTCCAGAAACTGTAGTTTGAAGATGCCGAACAACAATTACTGTGTTTGGGTTACTCTCCTTTAAACTACTGGCTTGATACGTGGGTTCTTTGTCACGTCAAGGGGATAGTATACTTAGATATACTTTAAAAGCACCGCATATATTTCCGTAGTTTGTTATAGGTTGCTTGCTTGCTAAATAATATCTTATCTATTTGTTCACTAAATTTACACGTTTCCTTAGCATTAATAAATCTGCCTACTTACGTGTTCCACAACAACGCCGCAGGCGACATAGGCGAACAGGCAGCACACAAGAATCTAGAAGAAACAAGAGCACTGTTATTCGCTGTCACACACTACTGGAACATATACAGTTTTGACTCCAATCGTCCAGTAAATATATCGAAACGTATATTAGTTATATACTGAATACAGGTTTTTATATTTTCTTATTTGATATTTTATGTTGATAATGAATACATTTATGTAATCTTTCTCTCTCTCTCTCTAGGGTATGACTAAGGGACGGCATTTGAACGCGGGAGTTAACATGGGATCAGAATTTTACACTAAGCCGATCTGTGTTAATAAACGTGATATTTTTTACCTTAGCGAACATGGTCGGTACTTCTCGTTTTGCGAAGTGGAATCGATGGTGAATTGAAAATTTATCCCGGGTTATATACCCGCCTCAGTGGATGCCATTCACGCCTGAAAAAAGTACAGTTTGATCTCACAAACCAATCACTGAAGTGAAGCGTGCTATAATATATGCTGAGCATATCTGGTCGCCGCGTGACGTCAACAGCTAGATATCCAGGGAATGCGGTTTCAAGATTTGTTCACGTGTTGAACTGAGCTCAAGAAACTCGTTACATTTATGTTTTTTACAGTCTCTACAGTTTTAAGAGCACCGTGCAGGGCGTGCAATTTAATGCATGGCATCTTAGTTTTGTGTGGACTTTTTAAAACTTCTGTTGTTTCTTATTGCGATGCTTATTAACCTTAGATTTCGCGCCTATATTAGCCATTTTTACCAGATCTGAATATGCAATTAAATTTATGTGTCCAAATCATTTGTATAAACTACACTTAAAAGGACAAATTGCAACCTGGGTAATTCTAAGTGTGAGCCGGCTAGACCTCCGATATTAGTGTTTGGCGCAGAAGTTGCAGAAGACAATATCGCGTGTGTTATTAATGTTGTATTGTGTATTTGATATATAACGCTATCATACACATTTGACAAAATTGTTTTCTAAAAATATCATTCCGCCTCTTTTCTCAGCTGCGAATTGGGTATACAACATGAATCTACCACAAAACTTCGTGGAAGCATTTTTTTAATTGCGGAATGTCTCTTTCTTGCCTTTTTCTTCAAGCAAATCCTAGAATGGCTCATGAAACATTTGCCTTGTTGAACAACTCAGGGTTGGAACAATTAATGACGAGTTGATGACCCTCTTTGTGAGCAATTAAAAATCGATCCTCCATGAAGGCAATATCTTCTACATTGGAGCGACATCTAGTATCTTGATATGTCAATGCTGAGAATGGTATTTTAAACATTGAGGAAAAACCCTCTTCCGGACATTGAACTACTGTGTTAATAAGGGAATATTTTTTATTCATTTTGAAGTGTCCCACTTCAATTACACTGTGCTAGGAGAGTGATATGTTGTCGGTGGGGCTGCCAATAGGTCTGGGGCTAAATTGTGATTTTATAGAGAACTGAAGTGTCTGAGAACTTAGAGAGCCCAAAACAAGAATGTCAAGGACGGACTTGGGTGTTCCTTATTTAAATGAAAGGTAAAAAAAAAGTATAAAAAAACGAAAGTGATGTGTTTAAAAATATAATGCTGACACGTAGGGTTCCTAATAATCAGGTTTTAGATTGAGCATCTTCGTCACTTATTATCGAACTAGTAATATTGTTGCATTAATTAAGCTTGTTAAAAATATCGACATAATATGCACTGTCGATGACACGTTGTATAAATTCTGTCGACAGCACTACATAGAATCTAAGGAAAGACACATATGTACCTTAATGCCTGCAGCAGTTCTAATATAAGATTTTGCATGGCTGAACGCCCTCGCCTATTTAATGTTTGTTTACTTTTGCATACTTACTTAAGTTAGTGCAGTCCCAAAGCTCATATTTATACAGAGACGTCATTTTAAGAGACCTCTGGTTCTGTTTGTCATACCGTCCTTCCTGGTTGTTTGCTAAAATTGTATTAGACTAGAATAGAGCTTCTTTATTCTAACAAAGTGAGTTTCCCTATCCTTTTATTAATTAAATATCTGCATTACAAAATAACAAGTCGAAAAAATTATCCTTGTTACATTTGTCCGTGACTTCATCAAAGAGTGTCATTGAAGATAGTCTCTCGTTTCCCTCGATAAATGGTGGTTCACTCCACTTCAGGAGGCCAAAAAATTTCTTTCGGAAAGAAGGGGAGCGCGTGCTGTGATATTCTTATCATTGGTTTTTTTATTGCTTCTAACAAGAATGTTAGGCATCTACTCTCACTTAAAAATTATACAAAACATAAAACGGGTTTGGATTCCAATTTGTATATGAAGTGCTTTCTTTTTCAGCTTAATAAAATTTGCCACCTGGCGAGAGAGTGACCGCGCCCAATAATAAGTAAGGTTTTAACTCTCTAAAATGTATTCACGTTCTCATCCGAATCTACGAAATCGGAACGAAGCAAGTATTCTACAAAATACAATTTGTGCTTTTTGATTCTTGGAATGTGAAATGTTTTTGTCAAAATTCAGACAAATTTACGAATATGTGTAATTATAGTACAACAAAAAATATACTAGTTTATTTATTTAAAGAGTTATTCGAATCTAACATAATAAGGGAGCTGGTTTTGATTATTGACATCCCATACATACTAGAGGAATTTAATTTTTAGCGATAACCAAACAGCCGCGCCCCGCCTGAGTATATTCACTTTCCCGTTCTTATATTTGTATAGACGTTCATAGAAAGAAGGAAGATATAGCCAATGGCGTTTGCAATGCTCTTCGAATCATGAGCTTGAGCAGCCAGTTTTTTTGTAGTGTTTGTTGTGACGTTACAAAAGTAGAACACATCTATCTTAGATTAAAATAAGTAAGGACGCTTTTCTTAAACTGCTCGCTGAAAGGAATGAACCGATTTTGGGTGACACCGCATATTTTTAGGTTAAGGATTTTGTACAAGTTTTGTAATATAAAACCCTATCCAGCAATTTACTTGGCGGCCTCCCTAAGTGTGAGCACTATTACACAAAACGACACGGCAGAGTAAGAAGCACGCTTTACGGTATTTGCAAGACGCGGCTCCGTTTTTGTTACTAAACTAAATTATACAAACATTTATTTATTTATCCAATACCCGCGGTGCCTTTCGGCATTACAGCGGGGGTGTTACATACGCCAAACATTACTTGAATACACACAAGCAGGATTCTTGTGAAGTACAGTTGGGTTGAATGACGGCAAGAGTACTTCTATACATGGAAGCACATCACAACTTCGCAACTCACAGCATCACTCTATATCAAGAAATAACGGCAGTATAGTTTATGTACATCAAAGCATATCTCGAACCCGCGACACACACTGCATAACTTTTATTTTAGCAACTTGACTGATTCCAGGGCAGAATAAAAGGCATCGCTTGACAAGATTGATACTACGGCAGAAGGTAACCGGTTCCATTGGCAAATTGTTTTTGGAAAGAAAGCACTACTAAAAACTGCAGCCCTACATCTGCACTCGCGAACCTTATGAACGTGATCAACTCGGGCGGATTGATAATGTGCAGAAAAAAGATCGGTGTCACGTGGGATTCCGGTTTGTGAATGGTATATGCTGTGAAACAACTTCAAGCGAAGCTTTGCTCTACGGTGTTCGAGTGTATCCCACTGTAGAGTCTGTTTAGCATGTGACACTTACAGACCTTCCCAACACACAGTGGGCCGCAAACTTTTGCACCCTTTCTAGTTTATCTCTATCAGTGATAGTCGGCGGGTCCCACACAGTGCAGGCATATTCTGAAATAGATAACAGATCTGTTTTATACAATAACTCCCGGTTGACTTGAGGAAAATTTCGCGTATTTCTGCGAAGAAAACCCAAAGATTTTGAAGCCTTTGTAAAGTGAAGGAAAAAAGACGTGTATCTGTAACATGCTTGGTTTGAACAGCACGGATATACAGTCAAACATACACAGGCACAGAAGAAAAAAAACACACTCGCAGCGCTGATTAACAACTGCAGTGATATATTTCGTCTTCCTCAAATCGTCATCGTCTCCTTCGCCATTAAAGAGAACATTTAAAGTTTTTAAACACCAGAAACCAAAAAGCCAATGAAAAATATTATTAAATAAAAAATAAATGAATTACAACTAAAAATAAATTATAAATAAAGTTAAAATAAAAATAAAAAGAAAAAATAAATAAAAATAAAAATAAAAATAAAATATTAAAGAAATAATAAGAATTCCGATCACTATTGGTACTTTAATGTTATCTCGAGATAATCCAATTCTTTCTGAAAAAGCTAAGGATGGGTCAATGACGCATTGCTTCTCCAACCTGGCTCTTTTTTCTGCTCCGATAATTTCTCGTGTCAGCTGATTACCACTTCTGGAAATAACAGAGTAGTTTCCCAAGTTTTCTGAGCACCCGCAGTCTCGGCAATGAATGCCTAGGTTACCTGAGATTACTCTGTTCATGTTATAGTAGTACTGTTCTCGTAACCGGTCATTTAGAAACTTCCGGTTTGCCCGGCATACTGTTAACCTCGTGAGAGGGAAATTGCATAAACCACCCCTTAAGAGCACGGAACAAAACGGGTGTGATGCTTTTTTATACAACCTAAGGTTCTATCGCAGGATAGATGGGCTTTTTACATAAACTAGAGAGCTTGCATGGCGCAGAGAACACTAGGTTGATGTTTACTCGGTTGCATATCTGTTTAAGACCATGAGAAATATGGTGAATATAAGGCACAACCGCTGGCCTTTGGATAGGCAACCGCGTAAACATCAACGTAGTGTTCTCTGCTCCATACAAGCTCTCTAGTTTATGTAAAAATGTCAATTCATTCTCCGATAGAACCTTAGGTTGTATAAAAAAGCATCACACCCGTTTCGTTTAGTGCTCTGAAGGGGTGGTTATTGAACTCACCTCTCTTGTGGTAACCAGTACGCAAGCAAACCGGGAGGTGTCTGAATGACCGGTTACGTGAGCATCACTATAACATAAACCGATTAATCTCAGGTAACCTTGGCATCCATTGCCGGGACTGCGGGTGCTCAGCAGACTTGAGAAACTGCGCTGTTATTGCCAGAAGTGGTAATCATGCTGACACTAGAAATTATCGAAGATGAAAAATAGCCAGTTTCGACAACCAATGCGTCAGTGCCCCATCCTAAGCTTTGTCAAAGAAAGAATCGGATTAACTCGAGATAAACAGCAAAGTACCAACAGTGATAGATTTTTGTTTTATGTATTTAAAAAAGTTATTTTTTAAATTTATTTTAAACAGCTAAAAAATAAATTGTTTTTTTTTTAGTTAATTTTTAATTTTATATTTAGTTGTCATTTATTTATTTATTTATTTATTATCTATTAATGTTTAATGGCTATTTGGTTTCTGGTGTTTAAAAATTTTAAATGTTCTCTTTAACGGCGAAGGAGAAGAAGATGACGATTTGAGGAAGAAAGATAACACTGAGTTGTTAGTCAGCGCTGCGAGTCTTTCTTTCTTGTGTGCCTGTGTGTGTGACTTTATATCCGCGCTGCCCCATCCAAGCAAGAATTACCAACTAGCCCAAGTCTCCACATTATGAAGCTTCATATCTGTAACGTCCTAGAATCCCTGACAGCGCAAGAAATTTAGGGTGTGGCGAGTCACGACCTTATTACTACTCCGCAGTCAGTGAAATTCTTTTGATAATTACTTCGTAGGGCGAATGGCGAATGAAGAAGCTTGAACGTAATAAGCCAACCCTCGCGTTTCGTAGCGTTTACATGACCCTAAAAGTAGCAATGTAAACAAATTAGATGTTTCTTTTTTTTTATTTTAATTATATAGCCTAGTTAATTTGGGGTTCCCCCCCCCCCCCCTTTTTTTTGTCTTTTCCACGGAGCCATCAGATGGGATCTTTCTGGATCTATAGCTGTTGAGTTTTTCCTGCAATTCCAAGCTTATTTTTGGGGAGCGGAACTCGATGCTGGTTGCGGTTTTCCCCTTTGGGGGTACCACGGATGAGAAACACAGTTGTCTGCGGGTCTACATAGAGTGACGTGTTTAATTGACTCAAGTGCCAAAAACGCTTTGAGCTCGATAAAGTTCGAAGTATCGCCGCTGTCTCAATGTGGCAGGATCACCGGTCGGACTCCGCGATGTCGCAATAGACAGAATCACGGATAATGGAAGAGCCTCAAATAGTGTTCGTTAAGACGGAAGCTTGTGCGAATTAGTGATTCATCTTGAGGCTGTGTTTGTCCCTTTGTGTGTCTGTCGTCTTGTCCTCGTCTCATACTCTGTGTCCCCAAGAAAAACCAAATAGAGCTCCGTGGAGCAAGCCCCTCGCCCGACGAGAGTTCCCGGCCGTTCTTTAGAGGCAGACATTATGGCCCGCGTGAATGGACGCGCCCGGGTTGTCGGTAGTAAGTTTGCACCCCGGAGGGGCGGACGCGACCATTAATTTAGGTCCTTAAAAATGCGTCTGAGGCAAATCACCGATGGGGCGAGGGAAAGGCGTCCAAGAAGGAATGCGACCTCGCCTAGAATCCGGGGCGCGGCCCGACACGGCGACGCTCGACGGCCTGCCTGAGCAAGGTCTATATAGGGATTCAGGAAACACGTGGTTCCCACATCGTTTACGAGGAGAAGGCCGCTTGGCCGCTCGTTTCCAGAGGGCAGTATTTGTAAACAATGCTTTGTCGAGGTTGCTCTTTTTTATATTTGCATTTATAGTTCAAGATAGGTAGGAAGTGTAGCTCCATGACCTAACCCTTGACAGGGGGTGCTTGGCTCGGAGGCTTGAGCCACACATTAGGAGCGTTAGTTAAGCCGCTTTATGTTACAATGGTTCCGAGCCACCCTAGTCCACATAAGGGACAATTTCAGCGGGAACCAGTGAGAGTGGCCGTTCAATCCGGCTCTCTTTTTTTTTGTCATCCCGCTCATAAGGCTCGAGAGTTAGAACCTTTTCAATTTTGATGGCCATCTTCATTTTTTTGCTTTTTCGGCACCTTCACCTTCTGTGGCGTGTGGTTGCCTTCCGGTGTGCTTTTGACTTCGAGCGTCTGATTTCCCGTTTCGGGAGCGTGTGTGTGTGTGCGGCTTTGCGTCGCACGCCGATCAACCAGTCAACGACTCCCTTGCCGGCTGCCTTGATCCTTGGACCCTGAAGTTTGGTGAGCCTTGGAATTTTGCTCTGAATTTGTCGTCGGGCAGTTCGAAATTTATTTTCCATTGTTTTAGTTATGCGCCGGCCAACAGTGGCTCCCGGATGTATTTGAGCCACGAGAGAGCTATTGTTTTTCTGTGTTTTGATTTTGAAGCGTTCTTTTGTTCGTCGTGACCGTGGTGCCCGAAGGTTCGTTCAGTTTTATATCGAGTTTAGCGTTGTCTAGCGTTTAGTCAGCCGGATGGTTAACGTCGCCGTTCGCGGCTTTTCAACGCAATATTACATTTCTGGCTTTTTATATTAGCCTCTGCGCGTCGACACCTCATCTTCTGACTTTACACCAGGCGTTGGCCTATCGCCTTTCACCTGTCCTAATGTAGCATTCCCCTTCTTTCAATTACCTTATCGTTTTATAAAAAAAAAACTAGAACATAATGTTTTACTAATTATCCCCGATCCGTGACCAGAAGCCTGAATTCATTTAAAAGTAGGCAACATTTTCTACGTCTTAAAATGGGCCAGGGGAGGGACTACTGACAAACCTGGAGATAATAAAGGGCAGAAATATTATTTATTGATAACTTAAAAAGGCCTGGCAACGGCGTAGCCAAGGGGAGCGTGGTGGGCGTAGGTGAAAGGGGCAGCGTGAACCACTGGGGCGCCAAGGGTAGCACGCACAGCCACTGGGGCTGGGTGGACAGCCTTGACGACGACTGGGTGTGGGCCCTCAACAGCGGAAGAAAAGAACGGAGCATCGGCTGGGACCGAGGTCTTGGTGCCTGGCTCGTTGGTCTCGACGGTCGGGTGGAAGCCTGTGGCGTCGGCAACGTACTTCACAACACGACTGACACCGAAGGCATCGACGTAGCTGTAGGAGCCAACCTTGTTGTTGAACTCATCTCCGGTTTCCTGACGGGTCATGCGGGTGCCAAATCCATCGACGTTATCGTAGCCAAAGCTGTATGGCTGTGGTGGCTGCAATTTAAGAAATTGGAACCATAACTATAAGTCTTCGGTTCCTATGTGTTCAAATTCTTGAATATTGTATTGCATCAAGACGGTTTTCACAATTTTGTGCGACGCTATTTAAAATGGCGAACAATCGTTTTCTTAAAAAAAAACAAAAACACGTTAGTTGCATAAATAGAAGGCTATTTGCTTCTATATTTATACTCTTACAATAAACAGCAGGCAATTTTCGCTACTCTTGTTGCATTAATCTGAGTGGTTCATTGTTTTGTGGTAATGTGAGTTTATTGCCAACTGCTGGATTTTTCAATTGATGTTGCGCGGATAGTCCGTTGATAAAACTCTTGGGGATCATGAAATTGTGTTTTAGTTCTTTAATTTGAAACAATATCGACAGCCAAAAAAGCCTAAGCCTAAACTAATTGAAGATACTTAATTCTTTTAACGTTTCTGTCGATTTCATGACCCGAATTCTTGGTAATTTTAACAGGTGCTGCTTCGTTTGGAGAGTCTGGGCTTCAACATAACGACATAGTAATGAACTCCTCAAACGTAAAAACAAAACCTGAAATGAACGAGCGTCTTAAAGAGTGCAGTCTAAATTACTTGTGAGAAAGTACAACGTTATTACATAAACGGGATCTGAAATATTTCAGTGTTTACATTTAAATTATCTACACTTGCAGCAATATATCTTCTGGCCGAAAATAGATGTTTGGGCCCGCAAGTTGCTATTTTGACCTTCCGTGAAACCCACTAAAATTAGGTTGCTCTTTAATGTGTCACTTCCTTTCTTTTTTATACTTTTATCTTTTCTAATTGTTAGTTGTTTCATTCTGACTAATAAAATGGTTTAAGTGATTTTTTTATAACAGTCCTTTCCTCCTGAGTGAGATGCATACTATGTCTGAGGTGTGGGGAGGAGAGCAGAGAAGGTTGTCTAAGGTAAAATACATTGTCCCCTCCCATTCGGTGCACAACAAGTCTGAATAAACGTAGTAGCATTCCTGTTGTTCCGAGTAATTTCGTAGCTCATCCTTCAAAGAGAAATAGACTGCCATTTCTACATAAACAATACGGACATAACTTATGAGAAAACTAGCCAAGTTGCCTTGACACAGCAAGGTAGGTCTACACGTGGGATGGCCCAATGGTTCCATGCCGTTGCGGAAGCATACTGCCAGTTCCGTAAGGCCCTTAATCAAATGTATTCAAAGTGCATCTTGTACTGGTAATAACACAAAATCTAGCTAAAAGACGGAAGCAAGTTTAACGATACACAGTAGTTATTCCTGGGTCCTGCAGCGCAATTGTTCGCTCCATGTGCGCCGAGCTGTAGTGTGCTATATTCGAAGGCAAACTTCTGCGGCAATGCAGTAAAAATACCGCGTGCTTGCGCGCCAATTAAACCTGAGCGCACTAACTTCTTCTCGCTTCTGAAGTGATATAGAAAGTTGTCCCAGGGTATAGGGCAATCGGCAACCGACCCCTCGATTTTTAGCAAGGTGTTCTGCCACAGCATGATATCCATGATAAACACGCAGTTTCCTATTTTGATCAGAAATCTATGGCTTTCGACTGGCTTTCCTTTAGTTTACTTACATTGTGCGTGTTACTTATTTTGTGCTACAATCACTTTGCACATACTTCAAGTACATTGATTTGTTTCATCCATATTTAAAAGTAGATCAAATGGTGCACTAAATTTAAAATGTGAGGCAAGAATTCTGCATACTTACATGTTCCACAACAACGCCGCAGGCAACGTAGGCGAACAGGCAGCACACAAGAACCTAAACACAACAAAAGCACCGTAATATTGAGGCTCTGAATCTGAGAACGGGAAAATGTCTACTATAAATGACGTTTTCGTACCTTGGAGAACATGGTGAATGCTTTTCCGCTTGTTGCAAATGGAATCGGTGGTGAGCTGAAAATATGGGACGGCTTATATACCCTGCGTTTGCATTCCTCACGCGCCTTATAGGGGAGTGGCCGATCTCACCAGCCAATCATTGATTGCCAAAACTAATTGATCGTATCTGATTGTGGTAGATCATGAAATGTTGGAAAGCGAAGGAATGCGGGTTTGATGCTTGTTCACGTGTTCAGACGAGCCTAAGAAATGCGGAAGATGGAGGTATAGAACGCCGTCGGCAGCTTCCTTCTTTTTGCTTTAAGTCTCAAGGTTTCGCTTATCATTTTTACGTTGACGCATGCACCTGCTGTCGTTGGTTTAACTTAAAATTATTCTACTAAATTATATTCTATGCTACGTAAGATATTACAACTGATATTGTAGATATAATAAAGTATAAACGGGAAACTTTATTTCTGAATAGAATTCGAGCTTACCAATGGCAGCGATAGTTGCAGGGTAACATGAATCTGAAGACGTATATTTTATGATAAATATATGATATTTTAAAAAAAACAAATGTGAAATTTCGAAACTACAAACCCTATAACGTTACTTTTGTTATCATACGATTTTGATTCATTTTACCTCCATCGCATGTGGTATTATTGTCTTGGATGACATATCTGGCGCTTTTTGTTCACGAACGGATATGCGCCGAAATCATATTAGTGCCAGCAATATTTTGCTATTTTGTATAAGGGCTGCGGAAATATTTTCTTGTATGCATCCTTTACAAAGAAAGTTTGATAATGACTCCTGAAGTCCGTGTGCATCTACACACGGAATGGTTACACGTGACGCACTGCCAGCTCGAAATTATTAACTTTCTTCGTATTCCTTTTTATGCACGGAGGCTGCTTTTATGGAGCAAGGTCGTGATTCCTTCCTTTTACTGCAGCATGTTTGGCCGCGTTTTCTGGAGTTCTAGGCGACTCCTAGGACTATTTACTGGTACTTGACTTTATAAACACCGGTCATTATTTGACTTAAGACGAGCCAAGATTAAAAAGACGACCTCCCGGCGGTAATGAAGGAACCAGTTGGAACGATTCCGAAAGGATACAAATCAGAAGAAGCTTGACTTAATGCGCTCCCAATATGTCCCTGAGAGTACTTCCTTAGTTTTGTCGTTGACCGAGCCAGTTGTCGTGCTTCCGCGTTTTCCGAACATCAAACACGACGCCAACAACTAAGCGTGTGACGGTAAACAAATGGCGAAAATGGCGGACTATGTTCATCAACATGGCGGAACGTGGCTTACCAGAAAAGACAAGGCGTTTTGTGGAACCACCCTATAGTTCCCCGAAAGGAAGGACCGGAATTCATTCAACCGTTTACGTTTTAGTTCATAGGTTCATCGACCAAATATTTTTTAACGTGAGGATGACCATTAAACACCAAAGCTTCATGGAGGGCGATGGTTCATGGTTCAGCTCTCTTGCGCAATACTACTAAATTGTAAAATATTACAAGAAAATATATTGTTTTATGTTATGGTGTGCAAACAATACCTCGTTCGATATTGAACATACCGGGCGGTTAACACTTTAATGTACAAAGCAATCTCGTGGCTGGTGTCATGCATATGTCTCTATGGCACGGGACATGTAACTGAAAAAAAAAATATAAAGACAGATTATATCAAAGTTTTATATTGCTGTTATAGTTTTTTTTTCTAATTTATTCTAAAAAATAATAAACTCGCAAACGATCTAGTTTTCCACACTGACAGGCAAAAGATGTCCGGATTTCATACCATTGAACAAACAGCTAAGCCTTCATGGTACAAGGTTTCTGGGAGTCACTAGCCGTGTTTAGTAAGATCGTTTATTGTTTAATGACAGCAAAAAACAATCTGCCAAGTTCTGTTAGTGGGCTTGTTTGCTGAGTCTACGACCACATTTGTCATTCGGAGGGGAAAGCACAGTCTGACAAACCAGGACGAAAAGGACCAAACTATTAATGCTGTGCTTAAGTTTTGTGTCACTCAGTTCTACGATTGAGAAGGAAGAAAAAAATTATCGAATTTGTTTTCTTAGGGGGAAAACCAGCTACAGCTAGCACGTTAGCGCTTTTCTTTATTCTTTATTCAATAATTACCCCGCAGTGCCCAAGGGCGTTACAGCATGGGGAATTACAAGGATGAAAAGAACACATCTTCATTCAAACAGCACGCTTGCTCTTCAGACAGCCGATTCCCCTGCACAATTGTTCGAACAAAAAAGGAATATTCGCAAACATTGATGTCCTAGCGCGGTACTCTCTAATTTTAAGACTATGCTCATTACGACTAGAGACATGATAGGGTTGTTTTAAGTAAGTCTCGCTGCGCATTCCTGTTTTGTTTTTAGCTATTGAGAATAAATATTTTAGTGGCAGTTTTTCCCGACGTACGGGAAGTGGTTCCCAGTTTAACATTTCTTACATTTCTGTACAGCTTTCTTTCCTCCCGTATCGTCCGAGAACGAACCTAGCCGCCCTGTTTTGTATTTTCTCCAGCTTATCAATGAACGTTTTCTTGGCTGTGTCCCAGACAGCACATGCATACTCTAAAATGGGTCTAACACATGTTAAATAGGCAGTTGTGTTTAGGTTAAGTTGTGAGCTTTTTTAAGTTACGTTGAAAGAAAATCATTGCCCTTCCATGTGGGCATTCCACGAACAGTCAGCTGACAATGCGACACCTAAATATTTGTACGTAAGCTCCTTTGATATAGGGTTACTATTTATAAAGCCCTACAACAACCCTCTTTAGGTCCGTTTTGTGTCCCTCAATCGTAAACCTCAGTGACACAAAGTCTATACACGGCATTGATAGTCGGCGATAGCCCACCCACAAAGGTGACCAACGCCGTGATGATGCATTTGGCGCAGCTTGACTGACTCAAAAAGTTGCTTCGGCTACAGGCTGATTCACACATTTGCGTCAACCGCGTTGCGCAGCGTCGCGTCATGCAGCGCAGCGCCTCCCCATTGGCTCGTCATAAGGGTAGCCATAGCAACGACTCGAGGCAAGCAGTCCTAACGAAGTCAAACGCAGTCAACCGTCACTGTGTGAACAAGCCTTAAGGTCGAATTTTGAAGTGAAACGGAATATAGATAATTTAAAAGCAAAAAAAAAATAGTTCGGATATCTCTGTTCAATATAAGCTTGATTGTGATTTTTATTTTTAGACCTATCCTTAGATTTGGAGTATCTCGTATTTAATAATTTATAAAACTAATATTGAAACGCCAGAAATTACAGAGCAGTAGAAATGTTTTCGGTGGCGTGAAGGCCTGGAGGATGGCCTGAGAGGGTGAAATATGAGCCTCTTCACCTGTGTCATAGACATGGTATACGAGTTTCAGGTTGATTTTGTTTTATTTGGTGGAGGTGTTTTAGGGAAGGCGCTCAACTTAAAGGCCGTTGACTCCGTAGGCCAGGATCCAACGATGCTGGAGAGCTTTCGTCTGAGAAGAGGTTAGCTGACTTACAGTCTGATATTGAATGGTGAAGATTGGTGTGCTGCTGAGGGTGCTTGCAGAACGTGCAACGTGGAGGTGGCCGTTCTAGCCAGTTGGTTGAATCACGCGTCCGGAGCGCGGTTCGCTGGAATACAGGTTGGATAAGGAAAATAGCAAGCTATAAGCATCGTGGACGAAATGCATATTTTTAAAAGAATAAGTAAGTCAGCATTATTTGAATAAAAAACAGGTGTTACTCCAATCAACTTTAAATTATATAATCCGTTGTGCCATAGACATTGATCACAGATTCAAATTGGCACCGCGGCTTTGGTTTGTTTTTGTTTTAAAGTGTGCAAGGCCTCATAAAGCAGTCTAATAAAGCAGGCGGAAGTATCATGTTCAGTAAAAGGCTATACTGGAAAATGTATGGTCAATTTCAGACATGACGACCGTGTTTCTACTAATGAGTTACTTCTACATAGTTATTGTTTTCGATAACGAGTGGCGCGTTTAGTTACTTTTTAGAAAAGGAACGAGTAACGTATTTAGTTGTTTTAAGGCCAAGTAAAGAGTGACAGTATTTCGTTACTTCTGAGGAGTAACGAGTACAGCACCGTTTAAACAGACTGGTTTTAATTGTAGCCTAATTATGCGTCTATTGCGTAAAAGCCAGATGAGCAACCTGAAACGCAACAAAACAGTATCACAATATAGCAACATTTATCGCTGAACACTTCAGTCGAATTCTACAGTTGGGCATGTCCTTCACCCTGCGAAAAGTATAAGACTTGTAGGGTGAATTTTCTAGAATCGTGTACAGACCGAATGTAAACCCTGAGGTTGGTAACACAGAAGGGCTAAAAAAAAAAACATTTCCAACTTCAAACTCTAGAGACAGAGAGAACAAAAGAGAGAGAGAGAAATCCCAGACTAAGGCATACTCAAGGGGTCGAGGAGGGGCGAACCACTAGAACAAGACAACTGTGTGTTAATTTTGGTCTCTCAAAGTTTTCCTTGAGTCAGATGAGAACTCGCTGTCCACAATGAAGGTTCAGTTCCAGAAGATTCACCAGCGCTTCCTGAAGCACAACATTGGCGTTCCTTCAAGTGTGTCAATAGGACGACCTCTTCAGCGACGCCGGAGATGTATTCTCAAGGAAGCGAGGGAACATAACTGATGGAAACTTCAAGCGGCAGGTACTCGTTAAGTACAGTGACTACTTACAAAGAAAACAATAAGCCAGGGAACAAAAGCTGTTGTGGGTCGTTAAAGTAACGAGAGAAGTAACTGGTTACTTGTGAGGCAAAGTAACACGTTTCTTTTAAGAATCGGTAGCGAGTCACGTAGTTAGTTACTTATTGAGGGTGTAACGAGTAATGGTATTTAGCAACATAATAAAACCGGAGGCACGAAAAACAAGAAGTACACACACAACACTACCTCACACAGAGCTAAAAAGTCTTAACCACAACATCCTCCCTTTATAGCAAACTATCCTCAGCCGACGCAGAAGGGGAAAAGCAGCAAATTCTAGTATCAGCAAAATGGAACCACCCCTCGCCGATATCTGAACACTGACAACCTACGAAGCCAGAAACAACAAAATATTTACATAACGAAATCTAAAAACTACAACAACAATAACGTGCGCACTTGTTTATCAAGAACAACCGAATGAATGCTAAAACAGTTCCATGCTGACGTAGTCATAATTGTTTCCTTCATAACACGTTTAAACGGATCCAATTCTTTGCAAACTATCTCTCAATTTCCACACGGAAGCGCAATCATTACACTCATCTAGATGCTTGACTATTTCAGAGTTGGGCTATTTTGATAGCATTGCCCTTTTGTGCTCTAAGAGCCTTTCATAAACATAACGGCCAGTCTGCCTAACATAAGAAAAGCCACACTTCATAGGACTTTTATAGACGACACTTTTTTGCACACTATCGCCGGATCACTCTAGTTATTTTTTATCGACATATTATGCACTTTCGATGACACGTTGTATCAATTCTGTCGACTGCACTACATAGAATCTAAAGAAAGACACATATGTACCTTAGGCCTGGTTCACACTGGCGAATCGGCGGGCGAATCTGCAAGAATTCGGCCGCCGGGCGTAGCGTCCACTGTGCATTGCCGCGGCCGATTCCGCTTCGGCGGCAGCGGATTAGCTGTAAGTGTGAACCAGGCCTAAATGCCTGCAGCAGTTCTAATATTAGATTCTGCATGACTGAACGCCCTCGCCTATTTAAAAAAAATCAAATTTGGGGGTTTTACGTGCCAAACCAACGACGGGCATCTGGCACGCCCAAGCGGAGGACCGAGGATTAATTTGGACCACCTGGGGATATTTTGACGTGCAACCGAAAGCTCGGTTACATGGCGCCTCCTCCGCAATAAGCCTCCGTCAGATTGCGGGCACCTCGGCCGGGATTCGAACCCGCCACATCCGTAGGCCAGCGCTCTCGCCTCGTAGCCACCGAGGCGGCCCTCGCCTATTTAATGTCTGTTTACTTTTGCATACGTACTTAAGTTAGTGCAGCCCCAAAACTCATATTTATACAGAGACGTCATTTTAAGAAACCTGTGGTTCTGTTTGTCATACCGTCCTTCCTGATTGTTTGCTAAAATTTTATTAGACCAGAATATAGCTTCTTTATTATAACAATGTCAGTTTCCCTGTCCTTTTATTAATTTAATATCTGCATTACAAAATAACAAGTCGAAGAAATTATCCTTGTTACATTTGTCCATGACTTCATCAAAGAGAGTCCTTGAGGATAGTCCTCTCGTTTCCCTCGATAAATGGCGGTTCACTCCAGTTCAGGAGGCCAAAACATTTCTTTCGGAAAGAAGGGGAGCGCGTGCTGTGATTTTCTTATCATTGGTTTGTTTATTGCTTCTAACAAGAATGTTAGGCCTCTGCTCTCACTTAAAAAGTATACAAAACATAAAACGGGTTTGGATTCCAATTTGTATATGCAGTGCTTTCTTCTGAGCTTAATAAAATTTGCCACCTGGCGAGAGAGTGACCGCGCCCAGAAATAAGTAAGGTTTTAACTCTAAAATGTATTCACGTTCTCAACCGAATCTACAAAATCGGAACGAGGCAAGTATTTTACAAAATACGATGTGTGCTTTGTGATTCTTGGCATGTGAAATGTTTTTTGTCAAAGGTCAGATAAATTTACGACTATGTGTAATTATAGTACAACATAAAATATACTAGTATCTTTATTTAAAGAGTTATTAGAATCTAACATAATAAGGGAGCTGGTTTTGATTATTGACATCACATACATATTATAGGAATTTAATTTTAGCGATAACCAAACAGCCGCGCCCCGCCTGAGTATATTCACTTTCCCGTTCTTATAATCGTATAGACGTTCATAGAAAGAAGGAAGATATAGCCAACAACGTTCGCAATGCTCTTCGAGTCAATATCTTGAGCAGCCAGTTTTTTTGTAGTGTTTGTGTTGACGTTACAACAGCAGAACACATCTATCTTAGATTAAAAAGTAAGTAAGGGCTCTTTTCTTAAACTGCTCGCTGAAAGGAATGACCCGATTTTGGGTGACACCTGCATATTTTCAAGTTAAAGATTTTGTACTAGTTTTGTAATATAAAACCCTATCCAGCAATTTACTTGGCGGCCTCCCTAAGTGTGAGCTTTATTACACAAAACGACACGGCAGAGTAACAAGCACGCTTTACGGTATTTGCAAGACGCGGCTCCGTTTTTGTAACTAAACTTTATTATACCGACATTTCTTTTTTTTATTTATTTAGTTATCCAATACCCGCGGCGCCTTTCGGCATTACAGCGGGGAGGGGGGGGGGGGTTACATACGCCAAACATTATTTGGATACACAGAAGCAGGCTTCTTGTGAAGTACAGTTGGGTTAAATGACGGCAAGAGTACTTGTATACATGGAAGCACATCACAACTTCGCAACACACAGCATCGCTCTATATCAACAAATAATGGCAGGATAGTTTATGTACATCAAAGCAGATCTCGAATCCGCGACACACATTGCATAACTTTTATTTTAGCAACTTGACCGATTCCAGGGCAGAATAAAAGGATTCGTTTGACAAGATTGATACTACGGCAGAAGGTAACCGGTTCCATTGGCAAAATGTTTTTGGGAAGAAAGCACTACTAAAAACTGCATCCCTACATCTGTACTCGCGAACCTTATGAGAGTGATCAACTCGGGCGGATTGACAATGTGCTGAAAAAAGATAGGTGTCACGTGGGATTCCGGTTTGGGAATGGTATATGCTGTGAAACAACTTCAAGCGAAGCTTTGCTCTACGGTGTTCGAGTGTATCCCACTGTAGAGTTTGTTTAGCACGTGACACAATAAAATCTCTATCTTTTACTGACCTTCCCAACACACAGTGGGCCACAAACTTTTGCACCCTTTCTAGTTTATCTCTATCAGTGATAGTCGGCGGGTCCCACACAGTGCAGGCATATTCTAAAATAGATAACACATTTGTTTTATACAATAACTCCCGGGTGACTTTAAAAACTATTTCGGGGATTTCTGCGAAGAAAGTCCAAAGATTTTGAAGCCTTTGTAAAGTGAAGTAAAAAAGACGTGTATCTGTAACATGCTTGGTTTGAACAGCACGGATATACAGTCAAACATACAAAGGCACAGAAGAAAAAAACACACTTGCAGCGCTGACTAACAACTCAGTGATATATTTCGTCTTCCTCAAATCGTCATCTTTTCCTTCGCCGTTAAAGATAATATTTAAAATTTTTAAACACCAGAAACCAAAAAGCCAATGAACAATATTAATAGATAAAAAATAAATAAATGACAACAAAAAATAAAATTATAAATAAATTTAAAATAAAAATAAAAATGAAAAATTAATATAAAATAAAAATAAAAAGAAAAAATAAAATATTAAAGAAATAATAAAAATTACCATCACTATTGGTATTTTAATGTTATCTCGAGATAATCCAATTCTTTCTCTGATAAAGCTAAGGATGGGTCACTGACTCATTGCTTCTCCAACCTGGCTCTTTTTTCTGCTCCGATAATTTCTCGTGTCAGCTGATTACCACTTCTGGAAATAACAGAGTAGTTTCCCAGGTTTGCTGAGCACCCGCAGTCTCGGCAATGAATGCCTAGGTTACCTGAGATTACTCTGTTCATGTTATAGTAGTACTGTTCTCGTAACCGGTCATTTAGAAACTTCAGGTTTGCCCGGCATACTGTTTTCCTCGTGAGAAGGAAATTGCATAAACCACATCGAAATAAATAGCGCGAAGGTCAAGTACAAACTGACAGAACAAGCGCTGACTCACAACTGTCGTTTTAATATTCATACAAAAGACGAGAAAGAGGTAGCGTTTCTCTCTCGTCTTTCTTTTCGGTATGAAAAATTCCCAAAATAAAATAGTCATGATGAGAAGAGGAAGTTACGTTAAAAGAACTCAGAATTAACAAAAAGGAAGAGGGCCATCGCCCAGCGGGTATCCAACAGCCAGGTGTCAAGAATATACAGATATGTGGACAATTATCTCGTGCTACTAAAAAACAGACCTGATGTAAATAACGAGCAACAAATCAACAACGTACGTTCTATCTTCACTGAAAACGCACAAGGACTGAACTTTACACACGAGCTACCGACAGACAATAGCCTTCAATTTCTTGATCTACGGATGATATTCCAACAAAACCACACTTGCTGGATGTACATGCCACGCTCAAGAAAACAATTACTCCAATATGAGTCCTCCCATTCAAAACTCATTAAAATGGCTATAATCAAAAACTCTCTTAGCGCATCCCTAAACAAGTCATGTGACCACACGGCAAGACAGAGCTTTGAGACACAAATACACCGACTCAAGACCTCTGGTTATCCAAGTGCCACCTTGTACGATGTAGTAGAAAGAATGATCAACACCCACAGACAGAAAGAAAAAGCCAAGAACAAAGGACAACGCCCGGCTGTAATACCCTACATTCACCGGGTATCACACAACATGAAAAAGGTGGCTGCCAGGTATGACATCCCTGTCGTCTTCTCAGCACCAGCCAAGCTAAAGAAGCTTTGTCCTCTGATAAATTCCCCACAAGAATGTCGCAAAGAATGCGACCAGAGACACAAGCAAACATATATACCTTGCCAAAGCCAGGTCATATATGAAATACCTTTCACCTGTGGCAGAGTATATGTCGGCCAGTCTGGGCGGTGCGTGAACACCAGGTTACGTGAACACGCTGCGTCACTCAATTCAACACCATCGGGGCATCTCGCAGTGCACGTAAGGGACTGTAACTGCAAGCCGATACTCACAGAGACAAAGGTCCTTCGAAGTTACCGTGAGAGGATATCAAGGGAAATATACGAGGCAAAGACCATAAAAGAAAAGGAGAACTCGTGTGTCAGTGCACCATCAGTGGCATTAACTGACAAAGAACTTCATTACCTTAACTTTCCTACTTGAGGTGGTTTCATTTGGCTACTGTGGACAACTTCTTCATCCTTTTCTCTGCTAATTCTCAGTTTTTTTATCGTAACGCCCTCTTCCTTTTTGTTAATTCTGAGTTCTTTTAACGTAACTTCCTCTTCCCATCATGACTATTTTATTTTGGGAATTTTTCATACCGAAAAGAAAGACGAGGTAGAAACGCTACCTCTTTCTCGTCTTCTGTATGAATATTAAATCGACAGTTGTGAGTCAGCGCTTGTTCTGTCAGTTTGTACTTGACCTTCGCGCTATTTATTTCGATATGCATATCCAACTAGCCCACCTCAATATTTTGGTGCATAAACCACCCCTTAAGAGCACGGAACAAAACGGGTGTGATGCTTTTTTATACAACCTAAGGTTCTATCGCAGGATAGATGGCCTTTTTACATAAACTAGAGAGCTGGTATGGCGCAGAGAACACTAGGTTGATGTTTACTCGGTTGCATATCTGTTTAAGACCATGAGAAATATGGTGAATATAAGGCACAATCGCTGACCTTTGGATAGGCAACCGCGTAAACAACAACGTTGTGTTCTCTGCTCCATACAAGCTCTCTAGTTTATGTAAAAATCTCAATTCAACCTCCGATAGAACCTTAGGTTGTACAAAAAAGCATCACAGCCGTTTCGTTTAGTGCTCTGAAGGGGTGTTTATTGAACTCCCCTCTCATGCGGTAAACAGTACGCCAGGCAAACCGGGAGGTGTCTGAATGACCGGTTACGTGAGCATCACTATAACATAAACCGATTAATCTCAGGTAACCTAGGCATCCATTTCCGGGACTGCGGGTGCTCAGCAGACTTGAGAAACTGCGCTGTTTTGCCAGCAGTGGTAATCATGCTGACACTAGAAATTATCGAAGATGAAAAATAGCCAGTTTGGACAACCAATGCGTCAGTGCCCCATCCTAAGCTTTGTCAAAGAAAGAATCGGATTATCTCGAGGTAACATCAAAGTACCAACAGTGATAGATTTTTGTTTTATGTATTTAAAAAAAGTTATTTTTTTTAATTTATTTAAAAAAAAAACTAAAAAATATTTTTTGTGGTTTATTTTTAATTTAATATTTAGTGGTTATTTATTTATTTACTTATTTATTATCTATTAATTTTTATTGGCTATTTGGTTTCTGGTGTTTAAAAATTTTAAATGTTCTCTTTAACGGCGAAGGAGAAGAAGCTGACGATTTGAGAAAGAAATATATCACTCAGTTGTTAGTCAAGCGCTGCGAGTCTGTTTCTTTCTTGTGTGCCTGTGTCTGTGACTGTATATCCGCGCTGCCCCATTCAAGCAAGAATTACCAACTAGCCAAGTCTCCAGATTATCAAGCTTCATATCTGTAACGTCCTAGAATCCCTGACAGCGCAATAAATTTAGTGTGGCGAGTCACGATCTTATTACCACTCCGTAGTCAGTGAAATTCTTCTGATAATAACTTCGAAGGGCGAATGGAGAATCAAGAAGCATGAACGTAATAAGCCAAGCCTCGCGTTTCTTAGCTTTTACATGACCCTAAAAAGAGCAATGAAAACAAATTAGATGTTTCTTTTTTTATTTTAATGATATAGCCTAGTTAATTTCGGGTTCCCCCCTCCCCCCCCCCCCCTTTTTTTTCGTCTTTTCCACGGAGCCATCAGATGGGATCTTTCTGGATCTATAGCTGTTGATTTTCCCTGCAATTCCAAGCTTATTTTTGGGGAGCGGAACTCAATGCTGGTTGCGGTTTTCCCCTTTGGGGGTACCACGGATGAGAAACACAGTTGTCTGCGGGTCTACATAGAGTGACGTGTTTAATTGACTCAAGTGCCAAAAACGCTTTGAGCTCGATAAAGTTCGAAGTATCGGCGCTGTCTCAATGTGGCAGGATCACCGGTCGGACTCCGCGCTGTCGCAATAGACAGAATCACGGAAAATGGAAGAGCCTCAATAGTGTTCGTTAAGACGGAAGCTTGTGTGAATTACTGATTCATCTTGAGGTTGTGTTTGTCCCTTTGTGTGTCTGTCGTCTTGTCCTCGTCTCATACTCTGTGTGCCCAAGAAAAACCAAATAGAGCTCCCTGGAGCAAGCCCCTCGCCCGACGAGAGTTCCCGGCCGTTCTTTAGAGCCGGCCATTATGGCCCGCGTGAATGGACGCGCCCGGGCTTGTCGGTAGTAAGTTAGCTCCCCGGAGGGGCGGACGCAATCATTAATTAAGGTCCCGAAAAATGTGTCTGAGGCAAATCATCGATAGGGCGAAGGGAAAGGCGTCCAAGAAGGAATGCGACCTCGCCTAGAATCCGGGGCGCGCCCCGACACGGCGACGCACGACGGCCTGCCTGAGCTAGGCCTATATAGGGATTCGGGGAATACGTGGTTTCCACATCGTTTACGAGGATAAGGCCGTTTGGCCGCTCGTTTCCTGAGGGCAGTATTTGTAAACAATGCTTTGTCGAGTTTGCTCTTTTTTATATTTGCTTTTATAGTTCAAGATAGGTAGGAAGTGTAGCTCCATGACCTTACCCTTGACAGGGGGTGCTTGGCTCGGAGGCTTGAGCCACACATTAGAGCGTTAGTTAAGCCGCTTTATGTTACAATGGTTCCGAGCCGCCCTAGTCCACATAAGGGACAATTTCTGCGGGAACCAGTGAGAGGGGCCGGTCAATCCGGCTCTCTTTTTTTTTTTGTCATCCCGCTCGTAAGGCTCGAGAGTTTGAACCTTTTGAATTTTGATGGCCATCTTCATTTTTTTTTGCTTTTTCGGCACCTTCACCTTCTGTGGCGTGTGGTTGCCTTCAGGTGTGCTTTTGACTTCGAGTGTCTGATTTCCCGTTTCGGGAGCGTGTGTGTGTGTGCGGCTTTGCGTCGCCCGCCGATCAACCAGTCAACGACTCAGACAGTGCTAGGGCTGCCTTGATCCTTGGACCCTGAATTTTGGTGAGCCTTGGAATTTTGCTCTGGATTTGTCGTCGGGCAGTTCGAAATTTATTTTCCTTTGTTTTATTTATGCCCCGGCCAACAGTGGCTCCCGGATGTATTTGAGCCACGAGAGAGCTATTGTTTTTCTGTGTTTTGATTTTGAAGCGTTCTTTTGTTCGTCGTGACCGTGGTGCCCGAAGGTTCCTTCAGTTTTATATCGAGTTTAGCGTTGTCTAGCGTTTAGTCAGCCGCATGGTTAACGTCGCCGTTCGCGGCTTTTCAACGCAATATTACATTTCTGTTTTTTTATATTAGCCTCTGCGCGTCGTCACCTCATCTTCTGACTTTACACCAGGCGTTGCCCTATCGCCTTTCACCTGTCCTAATGTAACATTCCCTTTCTTTCAATTACCTTATCGTTTTATAATAAAAAAAAACTAGAACTTAATGTTTTACTAATTATCCCCGATCTGTGACCAGGAGCCTGAATTCATTAAAAGTAGGCAACATTTTCTACGTCTTAAAATGGGCCAGGGGAGGGACTACTGGCAAACCTGGAGATAATAAAGGGCAAAACTATTATTTATTGATAACTTAAAAAGGCCTGGCAACGGCGTAGCCAAGGGGAGCGTGGTGGGCGTAGGTGAAAGGGGCAGCATGAAGCACTGGGGCACCAAGGGTAGCACGCACAGCCACTGGGGCTGGGTGGACAGCCTTGACGACGACTGGGTGTGGGCCCTCAACAGCGGAAGAAAAGAACGGAGCATCGGCTGGGACCGAGGTCTTGGTGCCTGGCTCGTTGGTCTCGACGGTCGGGTGGAAGCCTGTGGCGTCGGCAACGTACTTCACAACACGACTGACACCGAAGGCATCGACGTAGCTGTAGGAGCCGACCTTGTTGTTGAACTCATCTCCGGTCTCCTGACGGGTCAAGCGGGTGCCAAATCCGTCGACGTTATCGTAGCCAAAGCTGTATGGCTGTGGTGGCTGCAATGTAAGAAACGGGAACTATAACTATAAGTCTTCAGTTCCTATGTGTTCAAATTCTTGAATATTGTATTGCATCAAGACGGTTTTTACAATTTTGTGCGACGCTATTTAAAATGGCGAACAATCGTTTTCTTAAAGAAAAAAACACGTTAGTTGCATAATAGAAGGCTATTTTGTTCTATATTTATAGTCTTACAATAAACAGCAGGCAATTTTCGCTACTCTTGTTGCATTAATCTGAGTGGTTCATTGTTTTGTGGTAATGTGAGTTTATTGCCAACTGCTGGATTTTTCAATTTATGCTGTTCGAATAGTCCGTTGATAAAACTCTTGGGGATCATGAAATTGTGTTTTAGTTCTTTAATTTGAAACAATATCGACAGCCAAAGAAGCCTACGCCTGAAATAAATGAAGATACTTAGTTCTTTTAACGTTTCTGTCGACTCCATGGACCCCAATTCTTGGTAATTTTAACAGGTGCTGCTTCGTTTGGAGAGTCTGGGCTTCAACATAACGACATGGTAATGAACTCTTCAAACGTAAACACAACACCTGAAATGAACGAGCGTCTGAAAGAGTGGAGTCTAAATTACTTCTTGTTAGAAAGTGCAACGTTATTAAATAAACGGGATCTGAAATATTTCTTTGAGTGTTTACATTTAAATTATCTACAGTTGCAGCAATATATACTCTGGCCGAAAATAGATGTTTGGGCCCGCAAGTTGCTATTTTGACCTTCCGTTAAACCCACTAGAATTAGGTTGCTCTTTAATGTGTCACTTTCTTTCTTTTTTATACTTTTATCTTTTCTAAAAAATAGTTGTTTTATTCTGACTAATAAAATTGTTTATGTGATTTTTTTATAACAGTCCTTTCCTCCTGAGAGAGATGCATACTATGTTTGAGGTGTGGGGAGGAGAGCGGGGGAAGGTTGTCTAAGGTAAAATACATTGTCCCCTCCCATTCGGTGCTCAACATGTCTGAATAAACGTAGTAGCATTTCTGTTGTTCCGAGTAATTTCGTAGCTAATCATTCAAAGAGAAATAGACTGCCATTTCTTCATAAACAATAAGGACATAACTTATGAGTTGCCTTGACACAGCAAGGTAGGTCTACACGTGGGATGGCCCAATGGTTCCATGAAGTTGCAGAAGCATACAGCCAGTTCCGTAAGGCCCTTAACCAAATGTATTCAAAGTGAATCATGTACTGGTAATAACACAAAATCTAGCTAAAAGACGGAAGCAAGTTTAACGATACACAGTAGTTATTCCTGGGTCCTGCAGCAAGATTGTTCGCTCCACTTGCGCCGAGCTGTAGTGTGCTATATTCGAAGGCAAACTTCTGCGGCAATGCAGTAAAAATACGGTACCGCGTGCTTGCGCGCCAATTAAACCTGAGCGCACTAACTTCTTCTCGGCTTCTGAAGTGATATAGAAAGTTGTCCCAGGGTATAGGGCAATCGGCCACCGACCCCTCGATTTTTACCAAGGTGTTCTGCCACTGCATGATATCCATGATAAACACGCAGTTTCCTATTTTGATCAGAAATCTATGGCTTTCGACTGGCTTTCCTTTAGTTTACTTACATTGTGCGTGTTTACTTATTTTGTGCTACAATCACTTTGCACATACTTCAAGTACATTGATTTGTTTCATCCATATTTAAAAGTAGATCAAATGGTGCACTAATTTTAAATGTGAGGCAAGAATTCTGCATACTTACATGTTCCACAACAACGCCGCAGGCGACGTAGGCGAACAGGCAGCACACAAGAACCTAAACACAACAAAAACACCGTTATATTGAGGCTCTGAATGTGAGAACGGGAAAATGTCTACCATAAATGACGTTTTCGTACCTTGGAGAACATGGTGAATGCTTTTCCGCTTGTTGCAAATGGAATCGGTGGAAGGCTGAAAATATGGGGCGGCTTATATACATTGCGTTTGCATTCCTCACGCACCTTATAGGGGAGTGGCCGATCTCTCCAGCCAATCATTGATTGCCAAAACTAATTGATCGTATCTGATTGTGGTAGAACATGAAATGTTGGAAAGCGAAGGAATGCGGGTTTGATGCTTGTTCACGTGTTCAGACGAGCCTAAGAAATGCGGAAGATGGAGGTATAGAACGCCCTCGGCAGCTTCCTTCTTTTTGCTTTAAGTCTCAAGTTTTCGCTTATCATTTTTACGTTGATGTCTGCACCTGCTGTCGTTGGTTTAACTTAAAAGTATTCTACTAAATTGTATTTTATGCTACATAAGATATTACAACTGAAATTGTAGATATAATAAAGTATAAACGGGAAACTTTATTTCAGAATAGAATTCGAGCTTACCAATGGCAGTGATAGTTGCAGGGTAACATGAATCTGAAGACGTACATTTTATGATAAATATATGATAGTTTATAAAACAAATGTGAAATTTCGAAATTACGAACCCTATAACGTTACTTTTGTTTTGATACGATTTTGATTCATTTTACCTGCATCGCATGTGGTATTATTGTCTTCGATGACATATTTGGCGCTTATTGTTCACGAACGGATATGCGCCTAAATCATATTAGTGCCAGCAATATTTTTGCTATTTTGTATAAGGGCTGCGGAAATATTTTCTTGTATGCATCCTTTACAAAGAAACTTTGATAATGACTCCCGAAGTCCGTGTGCATCTACACACGGAATGGGTACACGTGACGCACTGCCAGCTCGAAATTATTAACTTTCTTCGTATTCCTTTTTATGCACGGAGGATGCGTTTATGGAGCAAGGTCGTGATTCCGTCCTTTTACTGCACCATGTTTGTCCACGTTTTCTGGAGTTATAGGCCACTCATGGGACCATTAACTGGTACTTGCCTTTTATAAGCACCGGTCATTATTTGACTTAAGACGAGCCAAGATTAAAAAGACGACCTCCCGGCGGTCATGAAGGAACCAGTATAAATGCCGACGGAACGATTCCGAAAGGATACAAATCAGAAGAAGCTTGACTTAATGCGCTCCCAATATGTCCCTGAGAGTACTTTCTTAGTTTTGTCGTTGACCGAGCCAGTTGTCGTGCTTACGCGTTTTCCGAACATCAAACACGACGCCAACAACTAAGCGTGTGACGGTAAACAAATTGCGAAAATGGCGGACTATGTTAATCAACATGGCGGAACGTGGCTTACCAGAAAAGACAAGGCGTTTTGTGGGACCGCCCTATAGTTTCCCAAAAGGAAGGACCGGAATTCCTTCAAGCGTTTACGTTTTAGTTCACAGGTTCATCGACCAAATATTTTTTTAACGTGTGGATGACCATTAAACACCAAAGCTTCATGGAGGGCGATGGTTCATGATTCAGCTCTCTTGCGCAATACTACTAAATTGTAAAATATTTACAACAAAATATATTGTTTTATGTTATGGTGTGCAAACAATACCTCGTTCGATATTGAACATACCGGGCGGTTAACACTTTAATGTACAAAGCAACCTCGTGGCTGGTGTCATGCGTATGTCTCTATAGCACGAGACATGTAACTGAAAAAAATATAAAGACAGATTATATCAAAGTTTTATATTGCTGTTATAGTTTTTTTTTTTCTAATTTATTCTAAAAAATAATAAACTCGCAAACAATCTAGTTTTCCACACTGACAGGCAAAAGTGTCCGGATTTCATACCATTGAACAAACAGCTAAGCCTTCATGGTACAAGGTTTCTGGGAGTCACAACCCGTGTTTAGTAGGATCGTTTATTGTTTAAAGACAGCAAACTACAATCTGCCAAGTTCTATTAGTGGGTTTGTTTGCTGAGTCTACGACCACATTTGTCATTCGGAGTGAAAAGCACAGCCTGACAAATCAGGTGGAAAAGGACCAAACTATTAATGACGTGCCTACGTTTTGTGTCACTCAGTTCTACGATTGAGAAGGAAGAAAAAAATTGCCGAATTTGTTTTCTTAGGGGGAAAGCCAGCTACAGCTAGCACGTTAGCGCTTTTCTTTATTCTTTATTCAATAATTACCCCGCAGTCCCCAAGGGCGTTACAGCATGGGGAATTACAAGGATGAAAAGAACACATCTTCATTCAAACAGCACGCTTGCTCTTCAGACAGCCGATTCCCCTGCACAATCGTTCGAACAAAAAAGGAATATTCGCAAACATTGATGTCCTAGCGCGGTACTCTCTAATTTCAAGACTATGCTCATTACGACTTGAGACATGATAGGGTTGTTTTAAGTAAGTTTCGCTACGCATTCCTGTTTTGTTTTTAGCTACTGATAATAAACATTTTAGTGGCAGTTTTTCCCGACGTACGGGAGGTGGTTCCCAGTTTAACATTTTACATTTCTGTACAGCTTTCTTTCCTCCCGTATCGTCCGAGAACGAACCTAGCCGCCCTGTTTTGTATTTTCTCCAGCTTATCAATGAACGTTTTCTGGGCTGTGTCCCAGACAGCACATGCATACTCTAAAATGGGTCTAACACATGTTAAATAAGCAGTTGTGTTTAGGTTAGGTTGTGAGCATTTTAAGTTACGTTGAAAGAAAATCATTGCCCTTCCATGTGGGCATTCCACGAACAGTCAGATGACAATGTGACACCTAAATATTTGTACGTAAGCTCCTTTGATATAGGGTTACTATTTATAAAGCCCTACAACAACCCTCTTTAGGTCCGTTTTGTGTCCCTCAATCGTAGAACTCAGTGAAACAAAGTCTATACACGGCATTGATAGTCGGGGATAGCTCACCCACAAAGGTGACCAACGCCGTGATGATGCATTTGGCCCAGCTTTACTGACTCAAAACGTTGCGTCGGCTAAAGGCTGATTCACACATTTGCGTCAACCGCGTTGCGCAGCGTCGCGTCATGCAGCGCAGCGCCTCCCCATTGGCTCGTCATAAGGGTAGCCATAGCAACGACTCGACGCAAGCAGTCCTAACGAAGTCAAACGCAGTCAACCGTCACTGTGTGAACAAGCCTTAAGGTCGAAGTTTTAAGTGGAACGGAATATAGATAATGTAATAGCAAAAAAAAGAGTTTGGATACCTCTGTTCGATAAGCTTGATTGTGATTTTTATTTTTAGACCTATCCTTAGATTTAGAGTATCTTGTATTTAATAATTTATAAAACTAATATTCAAACGCCAGAAATTACAGAGCAGTAGAAATGTTTTCGGTGGCGTGAAGGCCTGGAAGATGGCCTGAGAGGGTGAAATATCAGCCTCTTCACCTGTGTCATGGACATGGTATACGAGTTTGCCGATGATTTTGTTTTATTTGGTGCAGGTGTTTTAGGGAAGGCGCCCAACTTAAAGGCCGTTGACTTCGTAGGCCAGGATCCAACGATGCTGGAGAGCTTTCGTCTGAGAAGAGGTTAGCTGACTTACACTCTGATATTGAATGGTGAAGATTGGTGTGCTGCTGAGGGTGCTTGCAGAAGGTGCAACGTGGAGGTGGCCGTTCTAGCCAGTTGGTTGAATCACGCGACCGGAGCGCGGCTCGCTGGAATACTGGTTGGATAAAGAATATCGCAAGCTATAAGCATCGTGGACGAAATTCATATTTTTAATAGAATAAGTAAGTCAGCATTATTTGATTAAAAAACAGGTGTTACTCCAATCAACTTTAAATTATATATTCCGTTGTGTCATAGATATTGATCACAGATTCAGATTGGCACCGCGGCTTTGGTTTGTTTTTGTTTTAAAGTGTGCAAGGCCTCATAAAGCAGTCTAATAAAGCAGGCGGAAGTATCATGTTCAGTAAAAGGCTATACTGGAAAATTAGTAGATCACAGAAAGTATAAAACATAGAGAGGACGAAACACAGACATGACGACCGTGTTTCTACTAATGAGTTACTTCTACATAGGTATTGTTTTCGATAGCGAGTGGCGCGTTTAGTTACTTTTTAGAAAAGGAACGAGTAACGTATTTAGTTGTTTTAAAGCCAAGTAAAGAGTGACAGTATTTCGTTACTTCTGAGGAGTAACGAGTACAGCACCGTTTAAACAGACTGGTTTTAGTTTAGCCTAATTATGCGTCTATTGCGACAAAGTCAGATGAGCAACCTGAAACGCAACTAAACAGTATCACAATATAGCAACGTTTATCGCTGAACACTTCACTCGAATTCTACAGCTGGGCATGTCCTTCACCCAGCGAACAGTATAAGATTCGTTGGGTGAATTTTCTAGAATCGTGTACAGACCGAATGTAAACCCTGAGGTTGGTAACACAGAAGGGCATAAAAAAAACATTTCCAACTTCGAACTCTAGAGACAGAGAGAACAAAAGAGAGAGAGAGAAATCCCAGACTAAGGCATACTCAAGGGGTCGAGGAGGGGCGAACCACTAGAACAAGACAACTGTGTGTTAATTTTAGGTCTCTCAAAGTTTTCCTTGAGTCAGATGAGAACTCGCTGTCCACATTGAAGGTTCAGTTCCAGAAGATTCACCAGAGCTTCCTGAAGCACAACATTGGCGTTCCTTCAAGTGTGTCAATAGGACGACCTCTTCAGCGTCGCCGGAGATGTATTCTCAAGGAAGCGAGGGAACATAACTGATGGAAACTTCAAGCGGCAGGTACTCGTTAAGTACAGTGACTACTTACAAAGAAAACAATAAGCCAGGGAACAAAAGCTGTTGTGGGTCGTTAAAGTAACGAGAGAAGTAACTGGTTACTTGTGAGGCAAAGTAACACGTTTCTTTTAAGAATCGGTAGCGAGTCACGTAGTTAGTTACTTATTGAGGGTGTAACGATTAATGGTATTTAGCAACATAATAAAACCGGAGGCACAAAAAACAAGAAGTACACACACAACACTACCTCACACAGAGCTAAAAAGTCTTAACCACAACATCCTCCCTTTATAGCAAACTATCCTCAGCCGACGCAGAAGGGGAAAAGCAGCAAATTCTAGTATCAGCAAAATGGAACCACCCCTCGCCGATATCTGAACACTGACAACCTACGAAGCCAGCCACAACAAAATATTTACATAACGAAATCTAATAACTACAACAGCAATAACGTGCGCACTTGTTTATCAAGAACAACCGAATGAATGCTAAAACAGTTCCATGCTGACGTAATCATAATTGTTTCCTTCATAACACGTTTAAACGGATCCCATTCTTTTCAAACTATCTCAATTTCCACACTGAAGCGCAATCATTACACTCATCTAGGTGCTTGACTATTTCAGAGTTGAGCTATTTTGATAGCATTGCCCTTTTGTGCTCTAGGAGCCTTTCATAAACATAACGGCCAGTCTGCCTAACATAAGAAAAGCCACACTTCATAGGACTTTTATAGACGACACTTTTTTGCACACTATCGCTGGATCACTCTAGTTCTTTTTTAGAATCGTTACAAAAGAGCTGCTCTAAAGACTTTGTTTGAGTTTGAACTCTGGGACAAACTGAAGAAACAGCAGTTTCGGTCATCTCGGGCAGACCAACGCTTTTTGTTGTATAATGCTTGGGTGGGCTCCGGTCGAAAAAGAGGTGTTTCGAAGGCCTTTATTTTTTAGATCAGCATTGGTCAACGTAAGGGGGACGATGTAGTGCTTTTGCTTGACGCGGAATTGTTGTTTCTTCTCACAAAGTCTTACAAAATGGTCCCAAGTTTTGCCCCACTATCAAGCCTTCCAGGTTGGACATGATCGTTCCAGTGAGTGCTGTAGGCAGCAGAATTAGTGGTGAAAAGGAGAGCTCTGGCTTTAAAAACCAGGCATTGAAAGTCATGAATAGGTTAGTAGACGCTTCGTACCGTCTTGATTCAAAAATATTTTAGAAATATTAGACAGTTAAAATCCGAGTTGATAGAAAGGAAATTGATGTTGCTTGAGGCAGACAAGACGGGTAAATTTGCGGTGATGAAAGTTGGGTGTTCTAAAGAAAAAGTTCAGTCGACCGTTGAGAGCCTTTTTCAGCCTTGTACTGAAAATGTCCAGGAGCTTAAGACGTGTGTTGTGAACATTCCGAAGGAGTGCGAATCGGAAACGGTAGTTACAAAAGTGACTGGAGCCACGAAAACGGCATCGTCTGTGAAGTCTCTAGTAAAGGACGATAAACAGTAACTGTCTTTTAGGATTGTAGTTAACGAGAGTGTTCGTGGGAGCTTGCTTTGTCGAACTTCCTTCAGTCTTGTTTGAATGTTCTGAAGGTTCATAACCCCTTGTTGTTTCGCAATTCTGAATAATTGATAGAAAGCCTCAGCTGCCACCCTTCAAAATCTTGTGAAGTTGTGTCCCTCGACATATAAATGTTTGTATTAATTACTTGACAAATCGGTCCTCATTCATAGAGTAAAAGATTGGTTGGAAGATAAACTTGTAAGGTTTCAGTCACAAGCGGGCATTGATGTAGGTAGTTGTATCTCCCTGGTAGATCTGTAGCTTAGATTAACGGCGATCGAAGTGGATGGGCACACCTTTACACAGAAATAGGGTGTTTGCATCGGTTCGTCGTAGGCTCCCGTTTTGTCTGAAATATATTTTGGCATTTTGGATCGAGGGGTACATGAGAAATTGCAGTTGTTGCCACCTGGATGCGCGATAGTAAACAGGTATATGGATGATATCTTTATACGCGTTTTTGAAAAGCTGAGCGCTGATGGGTGTATCGCCTTCAACCGAAGTTTCGCTCCAGAACTTGGTTTCACTCTGGAGAGGTCGGGTATTGGCTTTCTTCAGTTTCCGGATTTAAACGTTGCTTCTTCTCGTGGGTTGTGTTGGCGCTACGTAAAAGACGCGCCAAAACGATTGTGCCGTACCATAGTTGCCACCCAAAGACTGTTAGGACGGGTGTTGTGTCATCCCTTCTTCGAAATGCAATGAAAAAGTCTTGTGATCCTTTTTTAGGTAACTCCTTTTCGGTTCAGTTCTCGCGTTTGGTTTTGTCAGAGTATGAACCAGGTCTTATTTTGAGTGCAGCAAGGAAACTTTTGATTGACCTTGGAATAAGGAAAGAAGAACAATAGAGAAGTCAAAAAAGTAGGTATACCTTCCGTATTTTTTCACGACATCTCTCTCAATTTGAAAGATTTGTCAGCGCGGTTTGGTGTTAGAGTAGGTTTCAAAAAAGTATTTCGCCTGAGTCGGTTGACTTCCTTGTTGGGAGTACATGAAGAGTGTGGAATAAAGCACAGAGGTCCGGCCATGGAGTGCAAAAAAGGTGTCTTCTATGAAATTCCTAAATCGTGTGGCTTTTTTATGTTGGCCAGACCGGCCGTTGTGTTAATGAAAAGCTCTAAGAGCACAAAAGGGCAGTGCTATTAAAGTCGGCCAACTTTGAAATAGTCAAGCCTTTAGATAAGTGTAACAATTTCGTTCTCAAGTGTAAATTGAGAGAGATAGTTTGCAAAGCATTTGTTTCGTTTCAACGTGTTATGAAGGATACAATTAGGATTACGTCACCAGGGAATTGTGTTTATGTTCCTTCGGTTGTTCTTAATATATGAGTGCCCACGCGTTTGCTGTTGTAGTTTTTAGATTTTCTTCTGTCAATTTTTTGTTGTGGTTCGCTTCGTAGATTTAAACGATTAGATATAGGCGATGGGTGGTTCCCCATTTGCTGATGTTAGCATTTGCTGTTTTTCTACATCCGCGTCGGCTGAGGATTGTTTGCAACAAAGGGAGGGTGGCGTGATTAAAACTTTTAACTTTGTCTTAGACGGTGTTGTGGGTGTCCTTCTTGTTTTCTGTGTCTCCCGTTTTATTATGTTGCTTAATATTCAACATGTCGCCTGTGCCTTAACTCTTCTTTTAGTTAACGGTATTTAGTTACTTTTTTGGGGTAATGTGCACATATCAGGTCAACCCTAGGCATATAACTCACTCTGACACTCTGTGTCTGTTTCTGACAAGGTTCTGTCTTTCACACTCTCTCTCTCTCTCCCTGGCCCTCTGCGTGTGTATGTGTGTATGTGTGCTTGCGTGCGTATGCGCGGGCGTTTGTGTGTGCGCGCACAAATACATTTCTTGTTTTCCTTCTTCGAATTTCCTTTTCGTTGCAAGAGGAGATTATATAGCTGATGAACGATGTGGAAGGTAAAACCACAGCAGAACATTACAATTTGGTAAGAACAGAACGTATTTCTGCAGATGTTCACCGTAACAAAAACATTTCTTGCTCAATGAATCTTTTATTTTACTGCATTATAAATGCACATAACAAAATCAAACGATATGCAATCAGTATCGACTGTTTTGAAAATACAGATATATTTTGTCGAGATATATCTTTATGAGAAACGCTGAATTAAGTCATATGTGTAAAACCGGTGTCATTTACATCATGGTTATCTGATATTTTAAATATTTTTATTTTTTTTTATTTTTTGTGCTGTAACAAATTACTGAACTAAACATGGCATTTTCAGCTAACCAGCTGTCAATAATCATAATTTAATAAAATAAGCCCACAAAAAAAAAATGTACGACCACGGACGTCTGCTAACTCCCAGAGAACGCTGGAGAAAAAAAAAGTCATAGTTTGGTCACATATCTTGCGATATGAAATGAGACCGAGGGAGAAATGCTGGAAGTTGAAATTCACTGAAAGACGGACAAATAATTTATTCGATACTTAGAAATGCTTGGCAACGGCGTAGCTCAGAGGCGCATGGTGAGCGTAGGGGAAAGGGGCAGCGTGAACCACTGGGGCGCCAAGGGTAGAGCGCACAGCCACTGGGGCGGCATAGACAGAGCGAACGGCGACTGGGGCTGGGTGGACAGCCTTGACAACGACAGGGTGTGGGCCCTCAACAGCGGAAGAGAAGAAAGGAGCGTCGGCTGGGACCGAGGTCATGGTGCCTGGCTCGTTGGTCTCCACGGTCGGGTGGAAGCCGGTGGCGTCGGCGACGTACTTCACCACGCGGGTGACACCGAAGGCATCGACGTAGCTGTAGGAGCCGACCTTGTTGTTGAAGGCGTCGCCAGTCTCCTGGCGGGTCATGCGGGTGCCAAATCCGTCGACGTTGTCGTAGCCGAAGTTGTATGGCTGGGGTGGCTGCGATAAAATCAATAAACATATTATTTTATTGATCGCGGAATTGTTTAAGTGGTTGGTGTACATTTGACACCCTACTGAGAAATTCTAAATCTGTGCAATAACACTTTGAATTATCTAGGTTGTTGAGCGTTTATATGAATATATTTTGTGTTGGTTAATTTTAAACCACCTGGAGAACAAACTGAAACAAACAAGTATAGGACTCACATCATTTTTTAAATATATTTTCACTGCTTCAATCCTCTGGTTATATAATTAGTTTCACAAGTTCTTTTGAAACTAACTCTTTCCACTGTCAACGTGGCAATAAATACATGAGAAGATATACATTTATTTACATAAATGCGCCACGCGCCTTGATCCGGTTGGAAAAACGCTCAACATACGCAAAGTTCACTTGGGTTCGTTTTTGAGCATTACGTATTTTATTCTTCCAAATAGAAAGAACGTTTTGGCATGACCTTGAGTCTTGGTTGATTATAGCATATAACGATATTTCAATACGTTCTTCTTGTTTTGGTGCTACAAATCGGTCATATTATGGCCGCATATAAATATCTTTCAGAGGTCTGCCTTCTGTTGGAAGTTGAGGGGACCCCTGCAAAATCATAGGCTAAACTGCAACATCGCTTTGCATTTTCTGCCTTCCGTTTGATTAGGAGGGAATAACACAACCACAAAAAAGTTTTGAGCAAATGGACGAAAATCTTTAGGCGCTGTTTGATAAACTCATCGGCTCTTAGCTATAGCTACGCTATGACATATGACGAAACAGGCTAGAGTAATACTTCTTATTTTCATTTATAGCCATCTTACTTTATAACATGCACGTTAGGTGGTGTCGGTTCTTCCACCATTGAGATGTTGTTCGACCTTCTAGCTATCGGCTTGTGACTTTAAAAAGGATTTCATATTATGCAGGCGGCGCCATGTAATTTCAGTGGCGTATTTTAATTATTCCTCAATTTTCTGTTCAAACGTAACTTATAAATTTTACTTGCAATTCAGTTTTGATTAAAGTAGATGTCATGTTTTACTCACATGTTCAACAACAACCCCGCAGGCCACGTAGGCGAAGAGGCAGCACACAAGAACCTAGAAAGATTAACGCATTGATATTTATTTCAGTATGAGTGAGAAATCACAGGTTTTTCAACTGAACTCAATATAATGTCTATCGAAGAAAGTGTTTCTTACCTTAGAGAACATGATGGATTTTTTTCCTCTTGCGTAGAAGTGGATCTGATGGTTTTGGAACATACGACGGCTTATATACCCTGCGGTTTAAATTTCAGACGGTACTAACGGAGAGGCTGCAAACATCACGAACCAATCCCAGCTGCAAAGAGGTAGCTATATTGATAATATCTGACCGTCGGTGAACGTAAATATCTTGGGAGGAAAGGAATGCGAAAGGTTTTTGTGCGCGTTTGGTTTACAAGCTACACTCACAAATAGAACTGAAACTGCACTGCTACAGCGGGAAAACCGGTATTTTTGCTACTTTATTCAATGCCCATCCCATCTCTGCAAATTCTAAGCTTGACACGGTACCGTCGCAATGTTTGCAGTAAGTTATATTTGGCCCAACATTCTTGCGGAACTTTCACTCTATATTTTATTGCAACGAATATTATGTATCCAAACTACAAACTGGAGTTTAACTAATCATGTTTCTAGTTGAACTGAAGATGAATCACTTGTACCTTTTTAAAAGCAATATTTTTTCATAGTTGTGTGTTATTGGAATGGAATGGATCTCTAACATATTCCGGTATTAGTTTAGCTTGCTCGAGTGTTCAAATGTTTAAGACAGAATAATTCAGTTTATCTTTGTTAATCATTTAGGTACTGCTACGTTCCAAACCCGAGCAAGGCCGTGCTCAATCTAGGGCACACATACAGTGACAGTACGCAACACAATCGCTCGGCAGAGTCTTTCTTGAACACCGGGAACCAATGCTTTCGAACATCAGCTGAAGTAACCAACGTCAACGGGTCTTCGTCTTGCTTTTTCTCCAACATCAAGAGAAGCTACTGCTGCGGCAACATAAACTTTCGGGCCAATGAGAGTGGCAGTTGTACCTCATCTTCATCGAAGGCAGCAGCCACCACCAATCATACCAGGATCCCACCGGTGACGAAACACCGTCACTTCACTGTGGCTATAAGAGGGGGACACGAGGACACGCGCGGCAGAGACGGAATGGGACCTACTATCGAACGCTAGCATCATTTCATGTGCCATTAAATCATAGGCATCCCTATAGCGCAAACCCGGTCTCCACCCTTTCCGTCCCCCAGCCCTAAACAGTACGCCAGCTTTTGTGTTGTAGCTCTTCTTTCTTAATATTTGTTACAACCTTTTGTAACAAAATTGATCGAAGTTTGATGTCAAATGTGGAGTTTAATCCTATATTTTGACGTGATAAAAATGCTTAGGAAAAGGTAGCGTTTAAATTTTCTGACGCAAAAATAACTTTCCGTTTTACTTTATTTCAAATAATTTCAGACGCTGAATTGAAAATGAGTAGTAATTGGTTCTCCCTAGTATTGGCCCGAAGAACGAAACATATTTATAATTGCATAAATAAAAAGAAACCTTACAAGGAAAAAAAAAAAAAACACGCCCACCTCTAAATTAAAAAATTGTGTGCTTTAAACCTTAGTTGAAAAATATTAGGCGAAATTGTGGATTGCAGGTTTTTATTTCATTACTTTTATTATTGCAGTATTACTGTTTATTCTATGAGATCAGTAAGGTGTTGATCTGTAGAATTAAAATGACAGGATGATAATATATAGTGCCATGTTCATGTATCATATTTGGACTAACTTGTTATATTTACAATTTCTATTCTCAAGAACGAAGGAGTGGGAGGTCAGTTCCCTCTTGGGAACCATGATCCTTCATCGATCGTAAGGAAATTCACAAACCCAACGTGCTGTAAAAAGCTTGCAGACTGCACACGGAATATTGGACATTATTGTTTCAGTATGTTGCTTAAACACAGTCTGTACCTTGTGCAGACTTCGGCGTTTTGGGGATAGCTCTGTAATATCCCTGTTTATGCCTTTCACTGTCACTCACTAACAAATGTTAACCTACACGTTTTGGTTGACCACTGCTTCATTTTTATTGTATTTGTGTAGTTTTCTATTTGTTGTTTCATTTGTTTTGTAAATGAGTGATTATGAAACATTTCATCACTGCTCTCTCTGCGGTTTGTGTCGGGGTAGGGAGCTCGTCAAGTTGCTGAATGCAACTTTTTGTCCTTGTTCCTTGCTCCCCGGAGAAGAAAGCTTTAGAAGAGCGCTACCGCTGGCTACCGCGGCCACGGTGTACTGCTCCTGGTACAGGTTGTACCAGCGTGTACCACTCCATCTTAGAATCCCCCCTCTCCCGGTGAGGGAATAAGTATTATTATTATTATTATTATTATTATTATTATTATTATTATTATTATTAGGGTCATGTTGTGCATATTGTGAAGTCTGCACTGCGCACCCTGGGTCTTGTGTGTCGTGTATCACGAGAATTTCGTGACCCTAAAACATTTTTAACCTTATATTGTTCCCTGTGTCGTTCTCACCTTGAGTATGCATCTGTTGTGTGGGGTGGGACGTGCCACTCTAATCTATTGAGGATTTCTCGTGTACAAGCGAAATTCGTATCTATTTTTAAACACCGTTTCAACTTTGCAAAAGCAGTTGATGACGTGCATAGTTCACCCATTCGACTGAAAGACTTGCAGGGACGCCGAAACACTGCGGAGCTGCTCTTTCTTTATAAATGTATACATGGTCAAATAGATAGCTCCGTCATCCTGCATCAGGTTTCTCTGCACGTACCGCGAGTGACGACAAGAAAAACGTCAACCTTCTATCTGTCATCTAGAGTTAATACACTTGATCCAGTATCTCGTGCGGAACTCCTTTATAACAACTCTTCTCTTAATCTCGATATATTTCTTGACAACTTTTCCGATTTTGTTAAATCTGTGCTGAAGCTCTTTTGTGACTTTTGACGAACTTCCTGAATCAACTGCCGGGTTTCCATATGTATTTCTATGACTTGTTGATTTCTTGTTCCTATTTGTACGGAGCTATATGTGTAGTGTTCAGACGTTCGCGTCTGTTTGCGTCCAAGTGAAGCATCCATATGTATAGGAACAATTTTCTTCGTGTCTCCATTTCTATGTGCAATTTTTGTGCACTTTTTTGTTTTGTTTTTCTGTACAATTTTGTGTACACAGTTCTCGCGTCTTCTTTTTTGTAGAATTTCATGTAAAACTGTCTTTCGTGGTTTTTTTTTTTCCTTTTTGTGTGTGTGTTTTTGTTATTTTTTACGTGCGCCAGCACCAAAACCGCAAGGTTGTTCCTGGCCACAAATAAAAACTATTCTTGATTCTTGATTCTTGATTATTATTATTATTTTTATTATTATTATTATTATTATTATTATTATTATTATTATTATTATTATTATTATTATTATTATTATTATTATTATTATTCTTTCTTTGATCTTTCTGATCAAAGATTCTGATCTTTAAAAGAACATTAAGTTCTTTTAAACCTTATCTATGTACTTGCATCAGTATTTGGAGGTGTGATTCTGTGTGTTGCATGCACCCAATTGCTGACTATGACCTTGGGACATTCTAAGGACGTGTGTATTTCAATCTGTTTTATTTCCTTTTTGTATACCGGGTAGCAATGTTTAAAGTGTTAATTTTAGGGTAGCATCCCACAAGCCTTGTTTTGGCTTTGATGCGCCCGTCACGCAAACATTGCTGTGCTCCATACAATAAATGTATTATTATTATTATTATTATTATTATTATTATTATTATTATTATTATTATGATTATTATTATATTTCTTATTGTGTAATGCAGTGTAGTGTAATGTAGTGTAATGCAGTAATGTCTGTGTACTTGTGTGTGCGCGTATCTGCGTGTGTGTGCATGTGTATGACTCCTTCTATCATCAAGTTCTTAGACTATACGACTGGAACTTAGCCATACCTTTTTTTTCTTCTACTATAAAAATAGCTTATATTTGTATTGTATATTTTTTTCCTTGACTCTGACAATAACTTTCTGACTGACATTTTTGTGTAGTTTTCACAACTGAAGAAACTATGTGGTGTTTTTCTGCTTTATTTTATTATTTTCCGAAACTCCCTTATTTACCACTGCTACTTAGGTTCAGTCCTACAAGCCCCTGCTGGCTTCGGCGAACCTGCCTAGTGCCGTCTCGAATACATCCCGCGTAAATAAATTTATTATTATTATTATTATTATTATTATTATTATTATTATTATTATTATTATTATTATTATTATTATTATTATAGTGAAGAAGAAGAAGTCACAAGCCAGACATACCGTTCCATCAGTCTGTGCATTTTACACTGAAATTCCTTATCCACGGCCATAATTTGTCAGTTGGATGGTGGCTTCGACGACAGATTTTCATCTACGCAAGCCTCGAAACAGCCGGGCTCAACAGAACATTTGGTCAGCGTGGAAGAATCCTTCAAGCTTGGCAGCTGCAACGGAGCTCTAGAAGGCCTCTCAGCAACTACCGCTGTTCCAGTACCATGGTGAGCGGCGGCTTTCTTCTGCAGTTGCACGAATCAGCTCGAACTAGCATTGCGTGTCTGACGACGTAATCGCTGGAACCCAGTCCTGCCGGCCAGTCGTTCAGTCGTAGTGCAGTTACGCACCATCCTGACCAGTTACCTGCCCCAGTGGCTCGCGTCGATACTTAGCGGAGTGCCTCGACCTCTCGACTACGTTTCACACACTTCACCGAATTCCCTTATGCATATGGATTCCCCTACGGTCCGCATGATCGAGTGCACGGCATGTAGCAAGTCTATAAACAACGATGGCAGGCACATGTCGTGTTCGGATTGCAAGTCCAATTACCATCAGGGACAATCTTGCTCCGGGATTGCTGATAAGACCTCCATCACCATGGGAAAAACTAAACGAGAAAAATGGAAGTGCCGTGCGTGTCGTGGGAAGGATGGTCAGGTGGGAGCATCTGAGTTAAGGCCGTCAAGCTCCTCTGAAGGGATAGGACAGCTCTCTTCACAACTAACAGCTATGAATGAGAAGCTGGAGGGATTACTCTCATTGAAGTGCAGCGTCGATTCACTTATGAGACTGTCGGCGAAACTAAACGAACTTTTAGCCATCAAGCCCATTGTCGAGAGTCTAAGGGAGACTGTGAACGGCCTACAACACTCAATGGATTTCTTTTCGGTCGACTATGACCGCCTCCTCAAGCTGGCGACCACAAACGAACAGAATGGCAAAGCCCAGCAAACGGAACTTTCTCATTTAAAGTCAACAGTGGAGGCGCAGGCATCCGAGATCCAAGAGATGCGGGTCGCCCTAAACGACAACGAGCAGCATAGCCGTCTGCCAAACCTGGAAGTGCACGGACTTCCTGTCTCACCGGATGAAGATCTTATGTCGTTTGCTGAGACTCTGTCGAAAAAGCTGAAGATCTCAAACTTTCAGAAATCTGACATTCTTGCTCTTCATCGCTTGCCAACCAAATATGCCAATAACCCACCGGTTCTGATCAGATTCGCGTCTGTCCACATGAAACAATCCTGGATGGCAGCGCGGGGTACACTTCGTTCGCTGGGTCAGGATAGTTCTCTTCCCAAACTGTACTTAAATGACAACCTGACCCACGCGAACAAGGAGCTGTTTTGGCGGGCAAGACAGAAGGGCAAGGAACAGGGTTATAAGTTCATCTGGGTAACCAGGGCGAAAATCAACGCAAAAAAGGCGGTGGGTTCTCCACCAGTGAGAATTAACAGTTCGCTAGACCTTGAAATGATTCTTTAGATGTATGACAGATTTCGCTCAGGTTTCAAATTTTTCATCTCTTCGAAATCTCTTTGGAAACTGTGATGAAACGTTTTTTTCTGTAGTACACGTTAATATTCGGAGTATACGTAAACATTGGGCAGAATTCGAAATTACCTCAAGAGCTATTGCTTCTTCAGTAGATGTATTTGTCTTAACAGAAATTAACATCCCCTCTTCTGCAACAGATGAGTTCTCTTTACCGGGGTACCGTGGCACTTTTTCCACTCGAGATATGGGTCATGGTGGTGGTATCGCGGTTTTCATGAGTGACAAATGGTCATTTTCAAATATTTCGTTGACGTTCGCTCAGGCCAAGTTCATTGCCCTTTCTGTGGAGAATGCAATCAATTCCATATGTTTGCTCGCAATGTATAGACCACCGTCCACAAATATAGGGTCTTTTCTTGTTGAATTCGAAGAAAACATTACTGATCTGAGTTCGTATGGTCAATTATGCATTATAGGAGACTTTAATATTGACATCTTGAAAGGGACCAAATCTATTGTATTCAATTACCTCAACAATTTGGCCACTCACGGTATTGAGTCCGTTATTAATTGTCCAACACGTGAAGAGGTCCTTTTAGGGAGACTTGTTTCCTCATGCATTGACCATATTAACCTAAGAACATCTTCGACTGTCGTGAAATCAGCAGTTATTAAGGAAAAACTTGCCGACCACTACTTTGTGTCCTGCCGCTGGTCAATCGGCGTTCTTAAATCGCGCGAAACATCAAGTCGCATTAATGTTACAGGTATCGACACCACACCCTTTGATAAGTTGGTCTCAGCTTTTGACTGGAACCACTTTTTGAGGACCGTTAACTACACCGACGTCTATCCAAAGTTTGTGCTGGTTTTCAAACAGTTCTATGAAAGACGCCGGAGAGAAATATTCGAAAAGAAACGCAACCCTGATCTTGTATGGCTAAATGCGAATATTTTAGACGCGATAAGGGAAACAAATTCACTATTGGCTCGCTGCCGTCGTTCACCCAATGATGCACACCTACGAATAAACTTTGAATCCTGCCGTAACAAAGTAAACGCGATGATTCGATCGGCTAAGCGCATTTCTTATCACAGAAAATTCTCCCAATCTCATTCGGGTGCACGTAAAACTTGGTCTTTGATAAATGAACTCCGTGGACACCAAACACACTCCATTGATGATACACTGAAACGACATTTTGGCGATAATTTGCAATCAATTGTAGAGGATTTTAATGTTTTTTTGCTACTTTTTCTGGTCAGGCGAGAGATGACCTTGATGCGTTTGATAACCTAGTCTCTTCCTCAGCGTTCCTTCCATCTATTCAGGAAGCTGATCTATATTCCATCTTGTCTAGTTTAAAGAAGAACAAGTCCCCTGGTATAGACGGAATCCGTCTATCTGACCTTCGCAGAAATATAGGCATTCTGAAAGACGTACTTTTATTTATGGTAAATGGTTTTATTGAAACCTATGTACTTCCCGATGAACTTAAAACATTTATAGTACGTCCTTTGTATAAAGGTGGTACCAGAAACAATATTGCAAACTATCGTCCAATTGTCCTCTT